>JADLSH010000077.1:0-137811 GCA_016169945.1 Trachythela sp. YZ-2020 | reverse complement strand
GTCATTCCCAAGGTTGTCCAGTTGAAAATATGCCCATATAAATATCGATCACGTGACAACAATTAATATATAAATCAACTCGAGTGTGATTTTACCGTAACGTGTAAGTTGCGCGTTCGATTAAATTGGCGAGCTTTCAGCAATGCCAAGACCCTGCTCGGACGATTTACGATGGAGATAGCGCCTTCAACGATTATTTACCAGAAGAGAGGCTATGATGAAATCGCATCACAGTTATTTGTTTGCCGAAAAACTGTTTACCAGTTGATCAGAACGTTTTGAACACGGGTGACGTGAAGCATTGCCGTCTTGGCCGGCCATCTGGGTAATGACTTGTTGAGCATGAAAGATATATTTTAATGGGTGTATCGCCCCAAACACCTCAAATACCCAGCTACATGGAAACCATAACCACATCTCAACACTTTACTGGTTCCAGCATTGTGGCCCGCAGACATTATGCCAGACTGTCTACAGAGCTTGGAGATAACGCGCAAAGAAAGGTCAGTCGTTCTCATTTTAAAACGACTTTTATAGAAGCTAAAAATTTACTCAATATTGCATGTTGTTTATCGTAACCTTAAATATGTTATCCAGCATGTGATAGCCTAAATCAACATAACTATGAATTTAAAGATTGTCGTTGTTTCTATTTGCATCTATATACGTATATTTGCTTTTTGCAGATAAAACGACAGTGCCCTTCAACGAAACGATAATCTCAGGCGACAATTCAAGCCGAAATTAGTGTATTTAATCCAAACCAGCTCGTTTTCCTTGACGAAACAGGCATTGTACGTATTAAGCTATACTCTAGCTGTATTGTCACCTTTGCTAGGCAAGAGTTTTTTTTTTTTTTTTTTTTTTTTTTTAGACTAATTCAGTTGTACTTTTGTTAAAGGATAAAATAATTGCTCGTCAGTATGGATACAGCGCTCGCGGAACACCGCCAGTTGTGAGCGATTATAGTTATTCACGGTGAGCACCTCATTATTCGGTAATTTCGGCTATATCGAGTGAAGGACTCCTTGCCAGTTGTATATTAAAGAATCCACGAGAGATTGAACGGGCACTCGTTTAGTAAGTTTCTCGTCGAACAGCTTTTACCAGCCATGAATCCATTTAATGGGGAAAACCGCGATCTGTTTCTTGTTATGGGTGAGCATTGCATAATTTAACTAAATACTGACCTGTGCAACTTATCATGCTCCTGGGATTTGAAAATACGTTCTAATTGTCCACGTTATACTGTAGCTATACAGTATATTGTGTTTACGCACCCTTAGGATCAATTGAAGTGTTGAATCATGCAAATTCTAAAAATATCGATTTCAAAGGGTTGCAGTTTTTTTGAGACACCCTGTAGTCATAAATGAAAAATACAAATCAAAAGTCCTTTGAGGGCACAGGTCAGTATTTAGTTAAATTATGCAATGCTCACCCATAACAGAACAGATCGCGGGTTTTCCCCATTAAATGGATTCATGGCTGGTAAGCTGTTCGACTGAAACTGACTAAACAGTGCCCGTTCAATCTCTCGTGTGGATTCTTTAATATACAGCTGGCAAATCCTTCACTCGATATAGCCGAAAATACCGAATAATAGAGTACCGTGAATAACTATTATTATTCATTGTACTGTTTATCGTTTTACTTATTGGCTAAAAACTTGCGAATTATTATCGATATCTGCCGGTGCCCGCGCTATTTTCCAGCGGAAACAGTAATCTGCAGAGATAATTGGACGGCGCCGGAATATTCCAGCGGTATATCATAAAATTACAAATAAGCGGGAAATTTTGAAGTTTGTTTGTCTTCAAGTTTTAATATTTACAATGGCTAGTGCTCGTTTCGCAACGTTTTCAAACGACGAAATTGAGAAAATAGTAGAAAACAAAGACTCAGCAAACACAAGCACAAAAAAAGAAGTGTGGCAAGAGGTAGGTATTTTTGAAATATTCTCATATTTCTTCTGTATTGATATTTATGAACAGTAATAAAATCTTTGTTTTCAATATTTGCTTGTTCTATTCGTCAATGCATGTTACAAAATGAATAATAAAACAATTATTGAATTCGGCTTACGCGGAATATCGATAATTATTCAGACCTCGGTCAACGTTATCCGCCTCAGCTTCGCTTCGGCAGATAACGTTGACCTTAATCTGAATAATTATCGATATCCTGCTCCGCCTCATCAATAATTGTTAATAATCGCTCACAACTGGCGGTGTTCCGCGAGCGCTGTATCCATACTGGCGAGCAATTCTTTTTATCCTTTAACAAAAGTACAACTGAATTAGTCAAAACTCTTGCTAGCAAAAGGTGACAATACAGCTAGAGTATAACTTAATACGTACAATGCCTGTTTCGTCAAGGAAAACGAGCTGGTTTGGATTAAATACACTAATTTCGGCTGTGAATTGTTTGCCTGGGTTATCGTTTCGTTGGGTGAGAAGGGCAATTCGTTTTATCTGCAAAAGCAAATATACGTATATAGATGCAAATAATGAAAACAACAACAATCTTTAAATTCATAGTTATGCGATTTAGGCTATCACATGCTGGATAACATATTTAAGGTTACGATAAAACCACATGCAATATTGAGTAAATTTTAGCTTCTATAAAACGTTTAAAAATGAGAACGACGACCTTCTTGCGCGTTATTCCAAGCCTGTAGACAGTTCGGCATAATGTCACAGGGGCTAAATGCTTTGAACCACTGGCGATTTGGAGATGTGGTTAGCTATTTCATGTAGCTGTATTTGAGGTGTTTGAAGTATACACTCCATTAAAATATATTCTTCATGCTCAAATAAAGTCACGCTGAGATGGCCGGCCAAGACGGCAATGCTTCACGTCACCGTGTTCAAAAACGTTCTAATCGTCCGGTAAACAGTTTTCGGCAAACAAATAACTGTGATGCGATTTTCATCATAGTTTCTCTGGTAAAATAATCGTTGATATACCATTCTCCATCGTAAATCGTCGAGTAGGGTCTTGGCATTGTTGGAAAGCTCGCCACCTAATCAACGCGCAACTTACACGCATGGTAAATCACACTCGAGTTGACGCATATATTAATTGTTGTCCGTGATCGATATTTATATGTAAGTATATATTTCATCTGGACAACCTTTTTGTGAATGACAGTATATATAAACTATAAACTATTAAGTAATACATTGCTAGGGCAATAGTATGTGATTTCCGGAAAAAAAATTTTAATCCCCCCTCGTCGACAGGAAAAGAAAGAATTTCTGTCGGAAAAGGTAAAATATTTTGACGAACGCGGACAGACATCGAAACGTGCCCCAAAAAAGGGGGCCAGCTACGGCCTGCAAACAGTACAACAGTAGTTCCAGTCTAGATATTGTTAACGTTTCCGCAATCGACTTTAGAACTTTTGGTGGTATGTTCTTCTTGAAATCTGTATAAAAGCCGAAGACATTTCGAGCATTCTTTGAGGAATTCTCGCTTCCAACCAGGTATTATCGCTGCAACTCCAAGGAATCTTACACATGAATGTTGGTTATACTTTTGTTGTTCATACGTAAGATAAGAGGTTGTGCAACTTTTACTTTCTCCCGGCTTCCAATTAGCATGCTTTTGGTTTACCGCATTGAGGACCATATGATTTTCGAGAAATGCGTATTCCTCAATATTAGATAAATCAATTTAATTGAAGGTTAACTGATACAACACTGGAGCTTTCAGCAGCTTGGAATGGAGTACTAGCATCAGCGTACAAAGTGATATCAGATGTCGTTAAGGCAGATGGTAAATCGTTAATAAACAAGCGAAAAAGCAACGGACCAAGACAGCTGCCCTGTGGTACCCCACACTCCATCTTTATACACGAATCGCGAAATTCGGCGAGCATCAAATGACGCGTTCTGAGTCAGGCAAAAATCACAGTTAGAGAAAAACATGTAGCTGTGACTGGATGATTTAAAATATGCGTATTGAAGTATTCAAATGTTCAGTCATGCATTCGTGTTTTTATTGTTGAGGTATGTAATCACGAATGCATGACTGAACATTTGAATGCTTTAATACCCATATTTTAGATCATCCAGTCCACAGCTACATGTTTTTCTTTAACTGTGATTTTTGCCAATTTCACGATTCGTGTATTGGTTGCGAATAAGCTCCATTGACGAATGAATCCAGCTGATAGCACTGTCCGATAAATTATAACATTTAAGTTTCGCTACCAATAAATTATGATCAACTATGTCAAAAGCCGCGCTAAAGTCTAACATAACGGCACCAGTAAGCAAACCATTGTTCATGTTTTCCAAGGCGGTGATCAGCCAGATGTATTAGTGCTGTTCAGTACCGTGATTGTCTCTATAAGCATATTGATTCCTTACTAATATTTTTGTTCCGAAATGTAGTGAGTCATTTGCTTGTAAGCAGATTTTTCCTGTAGTTTACTTAAGACATTTAGTAAACTAATAGGACGACTGTTGATGTCTTCAAAAAGCTTTCCTCTTATCTTTAGGTATTGGATTTCATAAGGATGTAAAAGGTGTTATCCTTATTGTCATCACTATTACAGTTTTATACAAAACCTTTCCCAAAAGAAATTAAATTAACTCTCAACTAATTTTCCACTTTCGCACCTAGTGTACGGGTGTAGATAAAAGGCAGGCGCGGACTGGCGGACGCGGACCTAGTAGACGCGGACTGGCGATCGCGGACTTGCCAAAAATTATCATTTAATATCAATATCAATATTAATATATAATTAATATAATATTTTAATAAGATTCTAGGTAATTGTCGAGTAGTCGAGTGAAAAGCCGAGGGTCGAGGGTAAAATGTCGAAGGTCCTGAAACCCCGTTTTCGCATTCTTTTATGAATTTTACATGTAAATGTTTCTACCATAATTTACTCGTGAAATAATTGTGAATAAACATGTTTTGACAGCAGATTTTAACCTTAACGGCCAAATTGTCTCATTTCACTTTATCTCATTGAAGGCGCACGCAAGCTTGTTGTTTCGCGCAAAGCCGTATACTGTACGTAAAACTACCATATATTTGGAGCCAATCGTCCCAGCTTCAATATTTGAATGTACTCAATATTTAAAATATTCCTTCCAGTTTCCACGCAAATAATTGTTTCAACTGATTTTTATTATCCTACCTTTGCTAAGACACACGTAGCGATTGTTATGAGTGTTGTTTTTGCTGAATAAATCAAACTCTGGACTCTATACGGCTTTCCGCAAAACAGTAAGCTTGGCAAGTTGCGTGTGCTTTCAATAAGATTTAATGAGGTTAAAATCGGCCGAAGCGATCCCACAGAAATGGGATCGCTTCGACAGTCTCGGGAGACAAGACTGAGCGCACTAATTATAGACTTATTTCAATACTCTCGGCAATTTCCAAAATCTTTGAGGAACTTATTTCAACGCATGTCTGATTATCTGAGTCAATGAGATATTCACAAGTGAACAAGCAAGTTTCCGAAAGAACCACTCCAACACAATCATCGCTCCTTCAAGCTACCAACAAATGGTTAATTAATATGGACAGTGGATGCTTGAATGGTGTAATATTTTTGGACCTGAAGAAAACTTTTGATTGTGTTGATCATGGTATACTTCTCAGTAAATTACATCTGTATGGGGCTAGCCCTAGTACCCTAAAATGGTTTAAGTCGTATTTGTCCAATAGAACACAAATGTGTAAAATAGAACGAACCATGTCAAGTAGACGTACCATGGGATGCGGAGTGCCTCAGGGATCAAATCTGGGACCGTTGTTATTTTTAGTTTCTATAAACGATCTCCCGAGGTGTCTCTCGCATTCGAATACTGCTATGCTCGCTGACGACACAAATTTAACGATAAGTGGTAGATCAAGTGATGAAGTCATAACTAAATTAAATGCAGACTTAGAAAAGAGTTCATCAGTGGCTGCTGGCCAACAGGTTAACTCTTAATAAAGATAAAACAGAATACGTGATTATTGGATCTAGACAAAGAATAGACAAAGAATTAAAAATTGAAACCAATATTAATAGGGTAAAGTGTACAAAAAGCCTAGGTGTAATTGTTGACGAACAATTATCGTGGAAAAACCAGATCGAATCAAGACACAGCCGAAAATTATTATCGCTACATCTTGTAGTCCATCTAAGCTTTTCATACAGACAGTGAGTATTAAATTACTATGCCATACATCTCTAATTGTTTATTAATCATGAATTATTACGCATATTAGCTGATCTTGAAACCAATGCATTTTCTGTTCATTCGAAGGAAAATGGAAGCATTAAATTCGTTGCATTGGATCCAAAAACGCGCGCTTGTCCGATTACATTTAAATTGTATACAGTATAACTGACAGTTCGTCCACAGCTCTTAAAACCATTTGATCTATCCGTTTAAGTCTTATGGCTCCATTCGTTTTAACGGTTAGCACTATCCGTTTAAACGTTCGTCTCCATCCGTTAAAACGGTACCTCGATCCGTTTTACAGTTTCTCGATACCGTTAAATTATTTTTGGATACCGTTTTCACGTTTTGGTAAACCGTTGAAACGATTTATCCCAACCGTTTTGTATCCATTTTACCATCCGTTTTTCTAAGCGTTTTGGCGAAAACAGTTAACGGATTACATATTCCCTGCGGAATCACACTTTTCGATGGCTAATAATTCGAATACACATTTACGCGAAAGTATTGAACGCATTAGAACGTGGCAATGATAACATGGCTTCGTCTTATTGTTCATAATTGTGGAAGAAATTTTCATGTCGATATTTAACACAAGGTGTAGACGTTCCCAAAATAAGTGTTCTTGAATTCAATTTAAATACAAATTAATACGTATATGTATAACCTTAATTCTCAAAATTGTAACGACATTTTAGTGGTCTTCTTTCTACTGATTCTGTCGCAAATTTGATTCAAATATAGCATTGTATTTTATTTGTCGGGGATTTTCATTTGAATTGCTTTGTAGTTCTATTTTACACTTATGTGAATTTCATAATTTCAATTTTTTTAGCGACTACAGCAAATGCCACAGCAAGTCAGAACACTATTACATACGAAGTTGTTATTACAATTAACGAGACATTCAACTGCGAATTAAAAAACCATGAAAGTGCGGCCTTCCGAAGTTTGAGTAATAGATTTATCGGCTTTTTGGAACCATTTTATCAAGATTTACCAGGCTTTCTCCAAATTCTCGTTAACTCGTTTTCGAAAGGAAGTATTGAAACAGATATTAATATAATATTCAACGCAACAGAAGCGAATACAACAGCAGAGGGAATTGAAGCACCAATTGTCGAATCAAAAGACAATAGATCTACGCCGTTTACCATTCAAAGTTTAACAGTTGCAGAAAAGTGTGTCGATGAAAGTGGAAACAGAAATGACATTGTAACAGCAGATCAGAACACTGTTACGTACGAAATAGTTATTACAATTAACGAAACATTCAACTGCGAACTAAAAAAAAATGAAAGTGCGGCATTCAGAAATTTAAGTAACATATTCATCTACTTTTTGGAACCATTTTACCAAGATTTACCTGGTTTTCTCGAAATTCACGTTTACTTCTATTCGAAGGGAGTTATCGTAGCATGTATTACTGTAATATTTAATGCAACCGAAGCCAATACAACAGCTGAGAAAATTGAAGAACCAATTATCAAAGCAAAGGAAAATGGATCTACGCCGTTTACCATTCAAAGTTTAATTGTTACAGAAAAGTGTGTCGAAGAAAATACAACAACAATACTTCCAGTGGGAAATACAACAACACCACCTCCAGCAGGAAACACAACAACATCAACTTTAGCAGGAAACACAACAACACCAACTCCTACACGAAACACAACAACATCACTTCAGCGGGAAACACAACAGCACCTCAAGCGAAACGCAACAACAGCAATACCGCAAGAAACACAACAACACCTCACGCCGTAACCACAACATCAGCACCTCCCGCAGGAAATACAACAACATCACCTCCAGCAGTAAACACAACAACTCGAACCCCCGTGGGAAATACAACAACTTCAGCTCCAGCAGGAAACACAACAACATCACCTCCCGCAGGAAACACAACAAAATCACCTAACGCAGTAAACATAACAAAACCACGTCCCGCAGAAACACAACAACACCGTCCGCAGGAAACACAACAACACCACGTCCCACAGGAAACACAACAACATCACCTCCCGCAGGAAACACAACAAAATCACCACCCACAGGAAACACTACAACATCACCTCCAACAGGAAACACAACAACGTCACCTCCAGCAGGAAACACTCCCGGAGGGAACACTACAACAGCACCTCCCTCAGGCAATACTACAACACCACTTCCGGCAGGAAACACTACAGCAACTACACTAGCAACTTCTGCAACAACTCCGCTATCCCCACAAGAACAGGTTGTTTCATACGCAGTTGTTATAACAATTGATGAACCCTTCACCCCTGATCTACAGAACGCTAGCAGTGGGGCGTTTCGAAACATGAGTGCAAGATTTCTTATATTCTTAATTCCATTATATCAAAATAAGGGTGGCTTTATTGGTGTCATAATTATTTCATTTTCTAATGGAAGTATTGTTGCAGATATCGATGTGAAATTCAATTCTACTGAGGCGACGCCGACAATCCAAGAAATTCAAAAACCAATTACTGAAGCAAAGGATAATGGATCTACTCCTTTTAATATTGTAAGTTTCACAGTCGCAACAACACCACGTCCCGCAGGAAACACAACAACACCACGTCCGCAGGAAACACAACAACACCAAGTCCATAGGAAACACAACAACACCACCTCCGCAGGAAACACAACAACATCACCTCCGGCAGTAAACACAACAACTCGACCCCCTCAGGAAACACAACAACTTCAGCTCCAGCAGAAACACAACAACATCACCTCCACCGAAATACAACAACACCTCCGCCGCAACCACAACATCAGCACCTCCGCAGGAAATACAACAACATCACCTCCAGCAGGAAACAAAACAACATCGACGCCTGCAGCAAACACAACAGCAGAACCTCCCGGAGAACACTACAACAGCACCTCCCCAGGCAATAATACAACACCACATCCGGCGGGAAACACTACAGCAACTACACTAGCAACTTCTGCAACAACTCCGCTATCCCCACAAGAACAGGTTGTTTCATACGCAGTTGCTATAACAATTGATGAACGCTTCACCCATGATCTACAGAACGCTAGCAGTGAGGCGTTTCGAAACATGAGTGCAAGATTTCTTATATTCTTAATTCCATTATATCAAAATAAGGGTGGCTTTATTGGTGTCATAATTATTTCATTTTCTAATGGAAGTATTGTTGCAGATATCGATGTGAAATTCAATTCTACTGAGGCGACGCCGACAATCCAAGAAATTCAAAAACCAATTACTGAAGCAAAGGATAATGGATCTACTCCTTTTAATATTGTAAGTTTCACAGTCGCAACAAATACCACGTCCCGCAGGAAACACAACAACACCACGTCCCGCAGGAAACACAACAACACCAAGTCCCATAGGAAACACAACAACACCACCTCCCGCAGTAAACACAACAACATCACCTCCGGCAGTAAACACAACAACTCGACCCCTCGCAGGAAATATAACAACTTCAGCCCCAGCAGGAAACACAACAACATCACCTCCCGCAAGAAACACAACAACACCTCCCGCAAGAAACACAACAACACCTCCCGCCGTAACCACAACATCAGCACCTCCAACAGGAAACACAACAACATCACCTCTCGTAGCAAACACCACAATATCACCTCCAACAGGAAACACAACAACGTCACCTCCCGGAGGAAACAAAACAACATCACCTCCCGCAGGAAACACAACAACATCACCTCCGGCAGTAAACACAACAACTCGACCCCCCTCAGGAAACACAACAACTTCAGCTCCAGCAGGAAACACAACAACATCACCTCCGCAAGAACACAACAACACCTCCCGCCGTAACCACAACAACATCACCTCAACAGGAAACACAACAACATCACCTCTCGTAGCAAACACCACAATATCACCTCCAACAGGAAACACAACAACGTCACCTCCCGCACTAAAACATAACATCACCTCCGGAAACACAACAACATCACCTCCAGGAAACACAACAACATCACCTCCTCAACAGGAAACACAACAACATCACCTCCAACAGAAACACAACAACATCACCTCCCGAAGGAAACACAACAATACCATCTCCCGCAGGAAATACAACAAAATCACCTACTGCAGGAAATACAACAATATCACCTCCCGCAGGAAATACAACAACATCACCTCCCGCAGGAAACACTACAACATCACCTCCAACAGGAAACACAACAACACCACCTCCCGCAGGAAACACTACAACATCACCTCCTGCAGGAAATACTACAATTTCACCTCCCACAGGAAACACAACAACATCACCTTCCGCAGGAAACACAACAAAATCACCTACTGCAGGAAATACCACAATATCAACGCCTGCAGCAACCACAACAGCAGAACTCCGGAAAGACTTTTCTACACAGCACCTCCCCCAGGCTGTGCTACAACTACTTCCGACGGAAACACTACAACAACTACACTACTTAACTTCTGCCTTGTCCGCTATCCCCACAAGGAGGAGTTGTTTCATACGCAGTTGTTATAACAATTGATGAACCCTTCACCCCTGATCTACAGGACGCTAGCAGTGGGGCGTTTCGAAACATGAGTGCAAGATTTCTTATATTCTTAATTCCATTATATCAAAATAAGGGTGGCTTTATTGGTGTCATCATTATTTCATTTTCTAATGGAAGTATTGTTGCGGATATTGATGTGAAATTCAATTCTACTGAGGCGACGCCGACAATCCAAGAAATTCAAAAACCAATTACTGAAGCAAAGGATAATGGATCTACTCCTTTTAATATTGTAAGTTTCACAGTCGCAACAACACCACGTAACGCAGGAAACACAACAACACCACGTCCCGCAGGAAACACAACAACACCACGTCCCCCAGGAAACACAACAACACCACCTCCCGCAGGAAACACAACATCATCACCTCCGGCAGTAAACACAACAACTCGACCCCCCGCAGGAAATACAACAACTTCAGCTCCAGCAGGAAACACAACAACATCACCTCCCGCAAGAAACACAACAACACCTCCCGCCGTAACCACAACATCAGCACCTCCCGCAGGAAATACAACAACATCACGTCCAGCAGGAAACACAACAACACCTCCCGCCGTAACCACAACATCAGCACCTCCCGCAGGAAATACAACAACATCACCTCCTGGAGGAAACAAAACAACATCACCTCCGGCAGTAAACACAACAACTCGACCCCCCTCAGGAAACACAACAACTTCAGCTCCAGCAGGAAACACAACAACATCACCTCCCGCAAGAAACACAACAACACCTCCCGCCGTAACCACAACATCAGCACCTCCAACAGGAAACACAACAACATCACCTCTCGTAGCAAACACCACAATATCACCTCCAACAGGAAACACAACAACGTCACCTCCCGGAGGAAACACAACAACATCGCCTCCGACAGGAAACACAACAACATCACCTCCGGCAGTAAACACAACAACTCGACCCCCAGAAACACAACAACTGAAAGCAGCAGGAAACACAACAACATCACCTCCCGCAAGAAACACAACAACACCTCCCGCCGTAACCACAACAACATCACCTCCAACAGGAAACACAACAACATCACCTCTCGTAGCAAACACCACAATATCACCTCCAACAGGAAACACAACAACGTCACCTCCCGGAAGAAACACAACAACATCACCTCCCGCAGGAAACACAACAAAATCACCTAACGCACTAAACATAACAACATCACCTCCCTCAGGAAATACAACAACATCACCTCCAACAGGAAACACAACAACACCACCTCTTGTAGCAAACACCACAATATCACCTCCAACAGGAAACACAACAACGCCACCTCCCGGAGGAAACACAACAACATTACCTCCATCAGGAAGCAGTACAGCATCACCTCCCGCAGGAAACACAACAAAATCACCTAACGCAGTAAACATAACAACATCACCTCCCGCAGAAAATACAACAACATCACCTCCAGCAAGAAACGCAACAATATCACCTCCAACAACAAACACAACAACATCACCTCCAACAGGAAACACAACAACGCCACCTCTCGTAGCAAACACCACAATATTACCTCCAACAGGAAACACAACAACGCCACCTCCCGGAGGAAACACAACAACATTACCTCCAGCAGGAAGCAGTACAGCATCTCATCCCGCAGGAAATACAACAACATCACCTCCCGCAGGAAACACAACAAAATCACCTAACGCAGTAAACATAACAACATCACCTCCCGCAGGAAATACAACAACATCACCTGCAGCAGCAAACGCAACAATATCACCTCTTGTAGCAAACACAACAACATCACCTCCAACAGGAAACACAACAACGCCACCTCCCGGAGGAAACACAACAACATCACCTCCAGCAGGAAACGGTACAGCATCATATCCCGCAGGAAACACAACAACATCACCTCCAACAGGAAACACAACAACACCACATCCCGCCGGAAACACAACAAAATCACCCAACGAAGCAAACACAACAACATCGCCTCCAACAGGAAACACAACAACACCACCTCCCGCAGGAAACACTACAACATCACCTGGAACAGGAAACACAACAACACCACCCCCGGCAGAAAATACAGCAACATCGCCTGCAACTGGAAACACGACAAGATCACCTCCCGCAGGAAACACCACAACACCACTTCCCGGAGGAAACACAACAACTACTGCACCAGTAACTTCTGCAACAACTCAGCTTACCCCACCAAATGGGGCTGTTTTTTACGTAATTGTTATAACAATTGATGAACCCTTCACCTCTGATCTACAGAACCCTAACAGTGGGGCGTTTCGGAACATGAGTAAAAGATTTCTTATATTCTTGATTCCATTATATCAAAATAAACGCGGGTTTATTGGTATAATCATTAATTCGTTTTCTGCTGGAAGTATTGTTGCAAACATTGATGTGATATTCAATTCAACTGAAGCGACACCGACAATTCAAGAAATTCAAGAACCAATTGCTGACGCAAAAGACAATGGTTCAACGCCGTTCAAAATTCTAAGTTTCACAGTTGCAGAAAAGAGCGTGTTGAAAAATGGGGATGGATTAGATACTTGGGAGATTGTTTTGGTTGTTTGTCTGGCTGTCGTGTTTTTCCTTCTGGTTTTGGTTTCAGTATTAGTGAGTATACTTTCCATCCCTTTTCACCCTGATAATATTGAATCTCAAACGTAGTAGCTTAAGGCCTATACTGGGCCCCAATACAGCCGCGATTAATTGCGATATTAAGCAACATCAAGCCATAATGGAGAACATTTCTAAAATTTTAGGCGATAGTGGGCTATCTTAGGCGAGATTCTGCGATATTGGGAAATATTGGCCGTCACTGGGGGATATTAGGTGACATTGGGCGATATTAGGCAAAACTGTTGACACAGAAGTGACATCAAATGCTATGTTATTGAAAAAGGTCATCTTGACGTCATCTTGACCTTAAATTAATTATTATTAAAGACCTGTCTCTACATTTGGTGTACGACCATATCTACCCATATTTAAACATGAACAACTACCTAATTTAATAATTACCTCTTACATAATACTACAGGTTATCCTCTAATATGAAAAATTACCTCTAATCAGTAAATTGTAGTACAGCTTATGAATTGCCAGGAAAATGGCAATGCATGAATCAATTCCAAGAACAATTCCCAGTAGATAAATAGCCACTTGCGTTGCAAGTCATTCCTAGGAGAAAAGGAATTTCCTGCTAAGCAGTGCATCACAGTCTGACATTTACTAGTGCTGCAAGAACCCTCGGATTTGACCCAAGTTTAAACGGCAAAGGTCTGATACTAATGTAGTGAATGTATAATTGTTTAGATCCCATTGTATTACGGCTTGTGTAGTTGTGTTTGAAATAAAATTTACTGCGTTTCTCAGTAGCTGGGTATACTTCATATTTATAGTACCGGTATTATTTACCTGCATTCACAGATGATTAAAAAATATTATTATTTAAGGGGTATCGATTAAACAACTAAATATATAAATATACCACGCTGTCATTCATATTTCCGCCATCGGCCTCTTACGTGTTATTATCGATATATAGATTTAAAACTCACTTGAAACACATTTTAAACGAGTAACAAAAAGCATATTATATCAAGATTAAAAAAATTCTTAATACAAGGAAACCACGAGCGTCCCAACTGTGGCTAAACTGGCGCACGCGCAGAAAATTCCCAGTTGTTGTTATTGGCTTCATTTATGTGTGGCAGATGCACTATCCAGTACAAATTACTAGATCAGTAGTTCTGTAATGTTTTCAAATGTATTTTTGACATACCCTTAACTACCGACTTTCGGACACCTAACGATACCTAATTTTTTTCTTACAGATTATTGTTATTAGACGCAGAGGAGGATGGGTTAGGTATTTAGAAAATCGAAGAAACAGCTTCGATTTGGACTATGATCTCTACTCTTGCGATGGCGATAAACCCTTTTCAAAATCAAATAATGGCATTGCGGTAAGAATTACATAAAGTGGTCTTATGCTGTATATGATGTGAAACAACGTATGCACTAGGCAACAGAAAGTTGATTTTGATCTCGATATTGTAATCCTTGGTCAATTTTCGAAACCTTTTATCAGCCGACAAACAGATTGCAAATGGAAAACGTGCATATATGTTAAATTGACAGTGAACTATTTTACGAATAGCGGCACATATCACATCTTCCATTTCTCTTCTGGGGTTTCAAAATGCCATTGTGATTATTTTATCTTATCACTCGAAAAGTATACATAGTTTCCCTCCACCAAGCACCGGAAGTGTTTTGATGGTCTTGCTCGGTTTTGATGGCCTTAATCATACATGTAAATTGACTCAATCCATAATTGAGTTTGATACAATGGCATTCTTTTTTTCTGTTCATTCACAGAGTAGTTGCCCTGCTTTATTCGATAATGACGAGGTAGAACTAATTTTACTTCCAATCGTACCTCCACTCAACCTTACTAAGAGTGAATGATAGCCTCGTAATCTGACGAGATATTAATATTGAATTAAAGATGCGAGGCAAATTTCTTTGGGGAGGAAAAAGTTCTCAGTTGGCTGAGAATTTGCCATGGAGGGGGGAGGGCAAATATCATGCGTGGAGCGAAATTACTGTTACGCCGCAACACATTTGAAGACTAGTGATTTTAGTATATGGAATTAATCACTAGGTACTAAAGAGGCAATGTCACGGCACTGATTGGCTGCTCCTTAACTGGCTGAATTAAACAACTTTCCGCCTGCGAAATGCGAATACATGTACAATGCATGGGCGCGGCGAGAACGCTGAGTAAGCTGCATCTGATATCGCTTACTAAGACAAGCTGCATCTGATATCGCTTACTAAGACAAGCTGCATCTGACATCGCTTACTAAGACAAGCTGCATCTGATATCGCTTAGTAAGACAAGCTGCATCTGACATCGCTTACTAAGACAAGCTGCTTCTGACATCGCTTACTAAGACAAGCTGCTTCTGACATCGCTTACTAAGACAAGTTGTATCTGACATCGCTTACTAAGACAAGCTGCATCTGACATCGCTTACAAAGACAAGCTGCATCTGATATCGCTTACTAAGACAAGCTGCATCTGATATCACTTACTAAGACAAGCTGCATCTGACATCGCTTACTAAGACAAGCTGCATCTGATATCGCTTACTAAGACAAGCTGCATCTGATATCGCTTACTAAGACAAACTGCATCTGATATCGCTTACTAAGACAAGCTGCATCTGACATCGCTTACTAAGACAAGCTGCATCTGACATCGCTTACTAAGACAAGCTGCATCTGACATCGCTTACTAAGACAAGCTGCATCTGACATCGCTTACTAAGACAAGCTGCATCTGACATCGCTTACTAAGACAAGCTGCTTCTGACATCGCTTACTAAGACAAGCTGCATCTGATATCGCTTACTAAGACAAGCTGCATCTGACATCGCTTACTAAGACAAGCTCCATCTGACATCGCTTACTAAGACAAGCTGCATCTGACATCGCTTACTAAGACAAGCTGCTTCTGACATCGCTTACTAAGACAAGCTGCATCTGATATCGCTTACTAAGACAAGCTGCATCTGACATCGCTTACTAAGACAAGCTGCATCTGATATCGCTTACTAAGACAAGCTGCATCTGACATCGCTTACTAATGGCCCTGTCACACTATTGCGTATGATAGAAACGTATGAGTTGCGTATGAAAATTATTTCATGTATTGTCATACGCACAAAAAAGCCCTTAAAAATACAGATTTCTGCATATACTTACCTTATTGAACCTATGAGTATCGTATGAGTAGCGCATCGCTGGCGTATGCCCAGCATATGAATAGCTTACGAGCGTATGTCTAGCGTACCACTATCATGTTACAAACTTCAAGCCTATAAAAGCGGCGGTCGTTCAACATTGCAGCATTATTGCAGAAAACGTCCAACTATCAATATGCCAAACAAGAAGAGGACATCGTCTACTCATGGCCGAGGAAAAGGGAAGAAGATTCCAGCATCATCCTCATCCAAAGCTGATGATCCACCTGTTCATATACCTGCAGATATACTTCAACCACCAGATGATGTACTTGACACACCTGCTGATGCTCCTGAGACACCTCCTAATGATGAACTACATGTTCCTGAGCAATCAAGGTCCCCAGCTCTACCTCGCGAAGTCTCCCGTGAATCATCGGTGTCATCATATGCATCTATTGATTTCTCCACCGCCTCCCGCCTGGCCGATAACAAGGGGAAGAAGAAGAAGGAAAGGGCCAAGAAAAACCCCTGCAACCTCATCATCGCAGAGGAAGAGTTGATGCTGGAGTTCATCATGGACAACCCTGTGCTTTGGAATGTCAAGATGACAGATTACAGGCGGAAGACAAGAAGGACAAGATCTGGGAAGAGCAAGCCCAGCAAATGGACAAGACAGCTGACACCCTCAAGGGCTGGTTCAGGTCATTGCGTGACACCCACACACGCCTTGATAAGAAAAAGAGCGGTGATAGTACACCAAACCTGACTGAGAGAGAGCAGTGGATCCTCTCAAAGTTTGCTTTTCTGAAGACGGTCACTCGCCACCGTCCAGAGCCCATGCAGAGTGTAAGTTGACAACTATTCGATCTTTTATGGAACTCATTAATTTCATGATGTATATATATATAAATCATTTTTGCAATCATGTACTTGTGATGTTATTTTTTGTCTTTGCAGGTGACAGCAACCATCCAACGGCACAGAGGAGACCTTGATGCAGCCGAGAGCGCCTGCGCTGACATGCAGATTGACCTGGATGAAATCACTCCTATACCCTCATCTACCCCTTCATCCTCACGCAAGCGACCTCGGGACCCAGACAGCGACGTCCTTGATTCCCTACAGCAGAGACTTTCTGAGTCTGGCACCATCCTCAAGGAGCTCTCCAAAGCCCAGCAACATCCCATCACAGCCCGAACTGCCTTTGCCAACTACGTTAAAGACAGCCTGCTGACCATGTCCAAGCCCAAGTACAAGAAGGCAAGGTCCTCCATCAACAGGTTACTGTCAGAACTGATGGATGAGGATAGCGATTATGATATTCCAAGTGCCATGGAAGCTCCACACATCAAACAAACCCAGCAGGCCAGCCACTCTCAACCACCCCACCCCCAGCGCCCCATTTCAGCACCTCCTTCTGCTCATTCACCTCCTCAGCACCATCCTTCTCCGAGCATTATCAGACACCTCCTACATGTCAATAAACGAGCCTCCTGCATCATCAGTGGGGTTCACAGTCCATGGAGTACATGGACCAGTTTCACCAGCCAATCGTCCAGCATCAACATCACCACAGGACTCCCACTCCTCTAGAGCAGATGATGGCTCCTCCTCAACAACTTGCTCAGCAACCTCCTCAGCAAACTCAACAGCAGCAGCAACAGTGCACTCCCACCCCCGCCCCAGTTTGTGACTCCTTGGGTTCTGCTGCACAGGTACTGAGGGAAAAGCCGGGGCCAACGCAGCATGTTGCAGGCTCAGCCTTCGAGCACAACCTCCCGAACATTTGCACTAGATCCACCCTCTCAGGATTTCAATATATCACGGGATCTACTGATGATGTCGGCTCTCAGGATGAGGTACTCAACCAACGACCACAAACGTAAAAGAAGTATTGACTCTTTAGTGACTGTTGTTGTAATGACTATGTTACAAAGTTAAAAATGAATTTCCTTGTTTTGTTTCTTGTACTTTTTTAATATATAAATCTATATATACTTAATTTATAAGTACCCCTGATGCAAGGCCCCTAGAATATTACACTGCACTTTACATTTAATTTTAAACTATACCATTATGTAGAGTGTATAGTGTACAGTCTACTATCAAGTGCAGTTTATTATTCTAGGTGTCAGTGGTACTGATAAATAACATATGATGTGAAATATACAAAGTATAGGGTTGTGTTAAAGTAGCGGATTATAAATACATCAATTCGTTGTAGTGTAGTTTGATTCATAATCAAGGCGCTCTAAATCATTCTGTTTTGCCATGCAACAGCACCTGCATCTGAGTTGACCCAGTGTTTAAGAAGGTTCCTCTGTTTCTTTCCTTTGTTGGTGTAGGTGTTCCCTCCAGCAACTGTATGTGTGTCGTGTAAATTCCTGTCCTGTCTCCATGCTCCAGGGATGAAGTCACTGTTCATGTTCTCAGCACGGTCTACATGCTGGTTCTGTAGTTCAGGGTACCGTAACCTCATGAGATTGTGCAGGACAATGCAAGCTTTCACGATGAGCTTGACAGTGGAGGGGTGATGCTGCATAGTAGTTAGCAGAACCTGGAATCGGTTCGCCAGGATGCCGAAGGCATTTTCAACCACCCTTCTGGCGCGGGAAAGCCTGTAGTTAAATATCCTCTCTTCGTTGTTCAGACCGCGGCGGCTGTATGGCTTCATCATGGTCTCTCGGAGGGCGAAGGCATCGTCGCCGATGAAGAAGTAAGGGACATTCTGGTAGTCATTGGGTAGAGCATCAGGGGCGGGGACTCCTATGGTGCCGCCTTCAGCCAATTCCTTGATTTCAGAATTATTGTAGATCTGTGCGTCTGATGATGACCCTTACCACCGATATCTGCCCAGATGAACTTGTAATCTGCATCTACAAGTCCCATGAGTACAACAGAGTAGAATCCTTGTAGTTGAAGTATTGGGATCCACTTTTGGAGGACACTTGCAGGCAATGTGCTTCCCATCTAGTGCACCACATGTAGGGGGGAAGTTCCATCTCTTGAGGAACTTGTCAGATATGGCACGCCATCTCTCTGGGGTGGTTGGACAGGTCATGACATCGGACATGTATTCGTCGATGATGGCTTGGCAGACCTCTCTGACGATGAGTGACTGGGTGTTGTGGGGGACCCTCCATCCGTACTTCATGGCTGAATACGTGCTCCCAGAGGCAAGATGACGCAAAGTCAGTGCGAGCTTCAGGCCGGGCTCCAGGGGCTGCCTATACCAGGTATGTTGTTTGGTGATCCTGGGACTGACTCTGGCCAGCAGCTCATCGAACATCTCGGGCCATCCGCATGAAGTTCTTGAAGCATTGTTGGTCCTCGTTTCGGAGCTCCACCAGAAGCTGGTCATACATGCCAAACTGCCTTCGCCTGCCGATCCATGATCTCATCCAGATTCCACGTCTTTTTCTTCTTCTCTTCTTTCTTCTGTTATGTTGGATGTGATGAATTGCCAAATCTATGAGATCATACTGATGTTGGAGAACAGCTAACTCCATCGTTCATACCCGGAGATCCAAGAAGATATGAAGAACAGCTAAAAATGGGAGCCTATATATACACTTTCTCAACACGCGGGCAATACGCTGGGGATACGATGGCCAGACGTCACTCATACGCAAATTGTACGGCAAATACGTTACTCAATCGTCTGCCATACGCCAAGATATCTATGGAAGTTGCACATACGTCACACATACGTTAGACGTACGTTACTCATGCGCTATCAACACACTAGCTGTACGGTACGCCTTCATGCCCGCGTATGACTAGCGTACTCGACCTATTAGTACCGTACATCTAGCGTCCCTCTACCGTATTCAGCGTATGCCTAGAGTATGCTTACCGTATAAACCATACGTCCGAATACGCACAAAATTTTTGAGCATGCTTAAAAAAACTTTTCTGCCTCGCCGTATGCCAGCGTATGCCACCGTATGCGACCGTGCTTTAAACGTATACAACCTATGCCCAACGTACCCCTAGCGTATGTCAGCGTATACCGGCGTATGAGTGATATTTTTCATACGCGGGCATACGCTAGTACGATACGCAATAGTGTGACAGGGCCTTAAGACAAGCTGCATCTGACATCGCTTACTAAGACAAGCTGCATCTGATATCGCTTACTAAGACAAGCTGCATCTGATATCGCTTACTAAGACAAGCTGCATCTGACATCGCTTACTAAGACAAGCTGCATCTGACATCGCTTACTAAGACAAGCTGCATCTGATATCGCTTACTAAGACAAGCTGCATCTGACATCGCTTACTAAGACAAGCTGCATCTGACATCGCTTACTAAGACAAGCTGCATCTGACATCGCTTACTAAGACAAGCTGCATCTGACATCGCTTACTAAGACAAGCTGCATCTGACTTCGCTTACTAAGACAAGCTGCATCTGACATCGCTTACTAAGACAAGCTGCATCTGATATCGCTTACTAAGACAAGCTGCATCTGACATCGCTTACTAAGACAAGCTGCATCTGATATCGCTTACTAAGACAAGCTGCATCTGATATCGCTTACTAAGACAAGCTCCATCTGACATCGCTTACTAAGACAAGCTGCATCTGACATCGCTTACTAAGACAAGCTGCATCTGATATCGCTTACTAAGACAAGCTGCATCTGACATCGCTTACTAAGACAAGCTGCATCTGACATCGCTTACCAAGACAAGCTGCATCTGACATCGCTTACTAAGACAAGCTGCATCTGACATCGCTTACTAAGACAAGCTGCATCTGATATCGCTTACTAAGACAAGCTGCATCTGATATCGCTTACTAAGACAAGCTGCATCTGACATCGCTTACTAAGACAAGCTGCTTCTGACATCGCTTACTAAGACAAGCTGCATCTGACATCGCTTACTAAGACAAGCTGCATCTGACATCGCTTACTAAGACAAGCTGCATCTGACATCGCTTACTAAGACAAGCTGCATCTGACATCGCTTACTAAGACAAGCTGCATCTGACATCGCTTACTAAGACAAGCTGCTTCTGACATCGCTTACTAAGACAAGCTGCATCTGACATCGCTTACTAAGACAAGCTGCATCTGACATCGCTTACTAAGACAAGCTGCTTCTGACATCGCTTACTAAGACAAGCTGCATCTGACATCGCTTACTAAGACAAGCTGCATCTGATATCGCTTTACTAAGACAAGCTGCATCTGACATCGCTTACTAAGACAAGCTGCATCTGACATCGCTTACTAAGACAAGCTGCTTCTGACATCGCTTGCTAAGACAAGCTGCATCTGATATCGCTTACTAAGACAAGCTGCATCTGACATCGCTTACTAAGACAAGCTGCATCTGACATCGCTTACTAAGACAAGCTGCTTCTGACATCGCTTACTAAGACAAGCTGCATCTGATATCGCTTACTAAGACAAGCTGCATCTGACATCGCTTACTAAGACAAGCTGCATCTGACATCGCTTACTAAGACAAGCTGCATCTGACATCGCTTACTAAGACAAGCTGCATCTGATATCGCTTACTAAGACAAGCTGCATCTGATATCGCTTACTAAGACAAGCTGCATCTGACATCGCTTACTAAGACAAGCTGCATCTGATATCGCTTACTAAGACAAGCTGCATCTGACATCGCTTACTAAGACAAGCTGCATCTGACATCGCTTACTAAGACAAGCTGCATCTGATATCGCTTACTAAGACAAGCTGCATCTGATATCGCTTACTAAGACAAGCTCCATCTGACATCGCTTACTAAGACAAGCTGCATCTGACATCGCTTACTAAGACAAGCTGCATCTGATATCGCTTACTAAGACAAGCTGCATCTGACATCGCTTACTAAGACAAGCTGCATCTGACATCGCTTACCAAGACAAGCTGCATCTGACATCGCTTACTAAGACAAGCTGCATCTGACATCGCTTACTAAGACAAGCTGCATCTGATATCGCTTACTAAGACAAGCTGCATCTGATATCGCTTACTAAGACAAGCTGCATCTGACATCGCTTACTAAGACAAGCTGCTTCTGACATCGCTTACTAAGACAAGCTGCATCTGACATCGCTTACTAAGACAAGCTGCATCTGACATCGCTTACTAAGACAAGCTGCATCTGACATCGCTTACTAAGACAAGCTGCATCTGACATCGCTTACTAAGACAAGCTGCATCTGACATCGCTTACTAAGACAAGCTGCTTCTGACATCGCTTACTAAGACAAGCTGCATCTGACATCGCTTACTAAGACAAGCTGCATCTGACATCGCTTACTAAGACAAGCTGCTTCTGACATCGCTTACTAAGACAAGCTGCATCTGACATCGCTTACTAAGACAAGCTGCATCTGATATCGCTTACTAAGACAAGCTGCATCTGACATCGCTTACTAAGACAAGCTGCATCTGACATCGCTTACTAAGACAAGCTGCTTCTGACATCGCTTGCTAAGACAAGCTGCATCTGATATCGCTTACTAAGACAAGCTGCATCTGACATCGCTTACTAAGACAAGCTGCATCTGACATCGCTTACTAAGACAAGCTGCTTCTGACATCGCTTACTAAGACAAGCTGCATCTGATATCGCTTACTAAGACAAGCTGCATCTGACATCGCTTACTAAGACAAGCTGCATCTGACATCGCTTACTAAGACAAGCTGCATCTGACATCGCTTACTAAGACAAGCTGCATCTGATATCGCTTACTAAGACAAGCTGCATCTGATATCGCTTACAAAGACAAGCTGCATCTGACATCGCTTACCAAGACAAGCTGCATCTGACATCGCTTACTAAGACAAGCTGCATCTGATATCGCTTACTAAGACAAGCTGCATCTGATATCGCTTACTAAGACAAGCTGCATCTGACATCGCTTACTAAATCAAATAACAAAGTTAATTTCGTGTATGTATAATCCTCATAAGAATAGCAACGAAATATACCAAAATGACATTGGTAAGATCAATAGATCCATTTTTGGCGGTATTATCATGCAATCAATGTATTCAGCATTATTTTGCTCCGTTCTCGTAAACTTGTTAATTCCTATTGATTTAATAATTTTTAGATTGCTACAGTTATCAAGATTATGAATATATAAAATGTTATTTGCCATGAGCACGCCAGTATAAGTTTGCAGTTTGTAAAATTTCGTTAACCATTTCTAAATATCATTCACCGCCATGGCCCATGTTTAGATATATTGTCAGGGACTGGATAATTTTGTAATATTGTGACTGTTTAGTGTACATTTTTGCATGCAATAATTCAGCAAAGCACGCTTTAAAAAAATCTAATTTCCGCAAAAAACAACATCCATGTAATCCTCCCCTGCCAAAGCAGGAAATATAAACGGGATACCAATACAACTATACAACATTATCATGAAATATATATTATTTGTTTTATGCTCATGATTGTTATTATTTATATTTCTAGAATTACGCCGAGTCAATTGAAATAGACGAAAAAGGCCACAGTTATCTATAGTCCAAAAAGTGAGGATTTAACTTTTCGAAGAATACAACAATGCACAAAATATATGAACAATTACGTATTCATAGCACTTGAAAGCAAACACGAATATACCTGATGACTTAAGTACTATAATAATGGCACAGCATTAACTGCACGCAATATGATGACTGCATTCATATCAATTAAAATAACTAAGCACGCCTCTATATCATTTCTTTTTGGTATCAACGCCGAGAATGGTGATGCAGGCTGGGAGGCTGAAACACTAATTCAATTCTTTATAGTCGTTTGAGTATTACTCCAGCCATATCATATCGCAAATTGTTGTATTTTTGCTTTAAAAGCTCTAGAGAAGCACTAATGGTTTAACACAAAATAAAACACTTTAATACATTACGACACAGTTGACGTGGAAAATGGGCTTGACTTAAACAATGCAGTACGCACGCATACAGTGTAATAGCTCCTTATCCTCTTCACACGGTATTGTGCACCATGCAAAATATGTCGCAACCCTTCTTACAATTTTGCTGCAAGACATGTTTCAAAGGTTAACAGACTTTACCTTGCTGTTGTCGAGTCTTGCATAATACACTAGAGATTAAAATCAAAATCTCACTATCATACTTTAAGATATAGTTCGTTCATAGTTCGTACTTTGTTTGACCACCCATCACCCATGCGCCTGCGATAATTGATGGACTTTTAACTTCGCTAGCCTTGCTTTTTCCCCTGGTGTAAATAGTAAAAATAGCCTTGCGGAATTCATATTCTCCCCCGGGTTATTGCCTGGAACGGCGCTGACGCGCCATTGGATCGGGGTTAACTTCACAGACCATTCCCATTCTACTTTGTCCAACTTTCTGGGAGTTTCTGGTCTTCAAAACGACAGCCCAACAACACCTCTTCAAAACAAGCTCTACATTTTTTTCTTTCAGTCCCGCTTCAGACGCCGCTCCACTTACTGTATGCACCAAACTTAATTGTATTAGATGCAACGCTGGGGCGATACAACAACGGCAGTGATTAAAACGTCATTCAAATTATCATGTTAATAGGAGGAAGCGACTGAGGCAGGAATGAGTTCGCTCTGCCGAACCTCTGTAGGCAAATTTATGCTGCATCTCACTGATTTATGCCTCGCTCTTCTACCGCACATAATTCGTCAATTATTTTCGCCACATGGAGAGGGGTCTGAAACGGACCTTGCTGGTTTCCAATTCAGCAATACAATTCTGAAGACTGGATGTCAAATGAGGTATTTTCATCTCTTGCGTGGGCGGTATGAATGCTATTTAACGTAATCGCATCCGTATCGCAGACTCCAAGCTCAAACATTTGTAAATGCACTAACACAAGTTTCAAAGATATTATTTGGTAAATAAATGAATGTGATGTATTTTAAGCCTAAAATTACATTGTGTCGTGGAGCTGGGCGCGTCTCCAATTACAGGTTGTTTAAAACTTCTCAATTTCACGTACAACTTGTGTAACACATAGCATAACACATTGCATCTACTACTTCTCATATTTATCTTTCTTTTTCTAACTATTTTTATCTTCATATACTTGTGTACATCTTGTGATATTCTGGCCTTTCCTGCAATTTGATTGGTTGCGTTAGCTCGCAGCTTTTACGACCTTCCAACGACGGTCCACGTAAGTTTCACAAAAATTTAGTTTATCAATAAAGATTGCATTGATTGTATTAAAGGACAATGTCACCTGCTGAGCGATGTGACTTTATTCGCTGTATACACAATATGTAATTTAATATTGTTCATCATTCTGAGAGGAACATGGAATGACCAAAGGTCAAATCTTTATATAAATTGAACATTTGATGTAAATTAGGCCGATTGTTATTACATAAGGTGGCATTAAAGTGCACCTCACCCAAAATTTATTTTTTTTGGCTATATCAAATCTTGGCATCATTTCTGCTATATCCGTGAAAAAAAATGTTAATTTGGTCAAATCGTTCGATTTTTATGGCGTTTTGAACTTACCTTTCGATGGACCTTGGCCGTCGTATTTTCTAACCAAAAAGAGCCTGGGTCTAGCCCATTTTCTGACGTCACGCAAGGTAGTCAGCATTTAGCTTTGATCGGCTTGTATTCAGTTCGCCATTTCGGCTTTGCGCCTTTGCTTGCCTTGAATCAATCGAAGTTTACACTGTTTTTTTCTGGCTATCATGTCTAACCATGAAACAGACTAGTACACAGGATATATATAATTGCTATATATGGATAGAATCAGTTTTAGAAGAGCTATTGAACAATATGCCGCATTAAGTTATATATGTAAGACTAGTGTATTATTTAGTTCGAGCACGTTGAAAATCCAACTTCGCACGCGTGTAGGCATCTAAAACTACAACTTGTTTACACTATATAGGTCACTGCTATATATATCACAAAATCGCCTTTTTCTGGACTATCTTTTGGTATGAAGCACGAGAATATAATTATCTTGAGGCGCGTCAAAAAAGTTTACCCCTCCTACAACACAGCATTGAGCACTAGCGGTTCAGTGCTCAAGTGCTCCGAC
This sequence comes from Trachythela sp. YZ-2020, assembly GCA_016169945.1. Taxonomy (NCBI): domain Eukaryota; kingdom Metazoa; phylum Cnidaria; class Anthozoa; order Malacalcyonacea; family Clavulariidae; genus Trachythela; species Trachythela sp. YZ-2020. The sequence continues at coordinate 111,257 of JADLSH010000077.1, read as the reverse complement.
TAATAGTGCTGTAATTGGTAATTGACAATATCTCAAGATGGAAAACCAAAGCCTTGTACACGACTTATCAATCAACAACAAAAATAAGCTGGTTTGGACTGGTTCATTTGAAGCCTTGCAGCAATTCGTGCAAGAAGTGCTAGAATTGACTGTTGGAAAATGGTCCTCTCCTGGCGCCGACGCGAAGCTATTCGAAACCGAAGAGAAAGATATTGCAATCAAATGGTATGCGAAATCTCAAACTATGACTGTTAACGGGGAAAATGGAACAGAAATTGAAGGCAAATTAAAGTCTGTTGCCTCGATGACGAGGAGTCTAGCAGATGCAAAACGTTTTGGAAGCGAAGCAGACGATCGATCCCTTGAGACCACTTTGGAGACTCTCGATGGCAAGCTTCAAACTTTAAGGAAGAACTTAGTTCTAAAATGGTTTCTGTCACTGATATATTATTAGTTCACTCTAAAGAGTTGAGAGAACTAAAACATCTAGACTCTGATACTGAATTAACGTGGCTTAGAAAGGAAAATGCCAGATGAAATGAAAAGATTACCGAACGCGTAAATAACTTAAGCTTTGTACTGGCGGATTTACAAGACAAAGCCGTACGCGCTGAAGAAGAGAAAGCCAGTTTAATAACAAGTATCCGGTTATTGTATAAGGACGTAGGATGCACTCAACCATCAAATGCGATATCAAATGCTGATATTGGCTGAGTTATGTCACTTATGAAGCGATATCCAATCGGAATATTACTCACACTTTCGCAGCGCCAATGTCACCGCGGCGCGAAATGAACTTAGTAAAATATATTTAAAGCTATTTTGTTGATAAACACATTTTTTATGCACGGATAGAAAGCTACAGGCATCACGAACACGCTCATAGTTGTTTCAAAGTTGTAGATGCAATATTTACAAAGTTATACGGGCTAATAGATAGTTTGTATATCTCTTTAATTAAACCGGTATCCGTTCTTTAAAGTCCTGCGCTTGAAAGCTGAAAACATACAAAATTTGTAGTAATGTTTGAATGGAATAGACAAGCTATATAGACATATCATACATGAAAATAAAGCTCTCTTCATGACGGGATAGCTATTGGTTATTTCAAGTTCGTTAGTTCATTATTTATCGAGTTATTCGCCCACCGGGAAAGTGTACTAAAATTCAATGGCACTAAACTTCTAAAAAATACATAATCCCGGCGAAACATACATCGATTTTCGTGCACATTTTCTTGAGAACTACACACGTTCTATGCATTTGATGCATAGATCGAAAGCTCTGATCAAGAGAAACATCTTACGTTCTGTTTCGTGCTTGTAGGTCTGATATAAATGTAGATGGCCGACAGTATACAGGGAATTTGCATGTGTACCGAAAGTTTATTGTGACGATACCTTGTGTGACGTCACGAAATTTACTCGTTCCAGACTCCTCCTAACGACGGACAAGGTCCATCAAAAAGTGCCTTTTTGCCAACCTTAGACTGCCATAAAAATCGAACGATTTGACCAAATAAATAAAAATTTTCACGGATACACTAGAAATGATGCCAAGATTTGATATAGCCAAAAAAAATTTTGGGGTGAGGTGCACTTTAAATCATTCGTGATTCCTTCTGCACAATTGCGGGAAACTTCGTGAACTTTTTTCAAAAAATCTATCACCTACATGAACATAATTCAACTTTTTCATCATCGGGATTATACCCTGCACATATTCAAACTTCACCGCATTTCTTGTCATTGCATGGAAATATGCAGAGTTTTAAACAACTCTCGACAAGACAACAACTCGAAGGACGCAAATGCCCTAATAAAATATTTTAATTATAGTTCTTTACGATTTATGGCAATTCCACATTCATTTAACTATTTCTTTCTGCCTTTTGCCTAAATAGATTAGAATATAATACCATTACTGAACTACCTTTACATGCATGACGATAATAAAATTATACGCAGAATAACGATCTGGGGCCGGTTGTATAAAAGTCTTAACTACGTTTTAAATACTCGTTTTGTAGTTAAATAATAGTTAACTGTAAAATTCGCGATTCTGATTGGTTAACTTTCGCACTAATTATAGTTAACTTTAACTACTTTTTTATACAACTGGCCCCTGACAGCAACTTACAGTAATACCTAAATTGACTAGAGCGAGTCCTAATTGTGAATATGGTTTGCAAAATAAAGTCTCATGTAGATTTAGTGCGAAACGTGTTTTCATATGGCAGCGTTACAATGATATTCTGGTGATTCTATATAGTGTGAAGAGCGCAGACATGACCAGAAATTTGACACGCCACGTTGTGTCAATATGCGCACAACGTACCTAATTTAGAAAATCAAGATGGCGGAATAATAGGAATGGACATAGGAATTATGAAAAATGATATACGCCGAAAAAACAAGGTACATAAACCAAGTTCCCCACGTCCGAAGTAATAACAAATAATCCAAAGAATACTCACCACGAATCTCAATGCGAAATGATTTGCCATTTGTGCTGCGAAAGAAGTATGCTTCTCGAAGCATTTCCCTTAATCTTTCCCATATTAATATGTGTCTGGAGCTTAAACGTTCGTCGCTTTGGCCAAACCGTACAGCTTTTCAATTCAGGCTGGACACCAGGACACGTTCCCGCGTCCAGTATTGTTGTATAATGCTTGATTTTATTGACAAAGTTTATTTGCGCTTATTAAAGTATTTCTCTGTGATGCGAAATTCACTTAAAATTGCCCTATTTTAAGGTTGACATGATCAAAAATCACGGGAAATGCTGCCAAAAGCTATTGTTTTGTTGCTAAAATTGCTTCTCTGGGCCCCAATTTGAAAATATAGTTGAAATACTTCATGTAGTCGAATAATAACGTCTCTGCTTGAGTTTTTGGGTGAAATTGTGCGGGCGTGATGCCTCTCAAAGGTATGAGGCAGTAAAACATGCTGTGGCTTGTGTTTTCCCATTCACTAATTAAATTTTTTATACTAGAATTGTTAAATATGTTTTCATGCTGAAATTTAATCATTATTTTTCTTAAATTTAGCCGTATACAAATCTCTATTGTTGTGTCTAGTAAAGATAAGCAGATTTTAACTTTTTATTAATGCATTTGTGCGCCCGCGAGACGCAGCGCTGACTGTTCCAAATTTCTGGCCATGCTCTTACTAAAATAGGTACTATAGAACGGTAATCATGGCGCATCCCAAAGTGAATACCATAAGATAATGTATTTGACAATGTATTAGGTATTTGTACCATGGAAGCGAAATCGGAAAGACGATAAAATATATTGTAATGTGGTATTGTAATTATACCGTATAATCAACAGGTCTATAAAACAATTAGTAGACTTAGTAGAAAACCCAAATGGACTATATAGAGGACAAACGAGACATAAAGTCCCATCCCAGGTGCTTACCATTAATACAACATAAAACTATACAAAACAATACAAACATTAAAGTAACTAGTTAACTTTTTAAGTTCTATAAGATGGACAGTCACGCAATAATGGCCAGGTGTCGAATATTATCCCAAGCAAGGTTTATTTCAAAGGAAGAGAGGTTGTCGAAGATGGTGGAGGTACGGGAACTTTACAGGTGTAGTTCCATAGTTTAACTAGTCGGTTGAAGTAGGACGCTTTGAATGTGTTGGATTTGCAGAAGGGGACTTTAAGAGAGAGGGAAGGATTTTGCCAGAGGCGAGTGCGAGCATTGTGGAAAAAGGAGGCAAAGGTATTGACGTCCAAATCTGTACTGCTATAAAGTACCCTGAAGAAGAACGCCAAGTCAGTTCTCTGTCATAGCAAAAGGGGAGTAAGTTCAGATTTATCAGATGTTGTTGGTACTCTACGTTAGTTCCTCACGCTTGTATTTTAGTATCCATTCGGTGGCTCTTCTCTGGAGACTTTCCATTCTGGATCTGAGTGTTATGGTGTCTGGAGACCAGACTTAAGTTGCGTAGCTTAATTGTGACCAAACGAACGTTGGATATAGCGTACGTCGTACTATTTTGTTACTCAAGAGAGGGCAAGTTCGTTTGAGCAGTCCAACCATCTTATTCGCATTACCAGTGATTGTGTAGATATGGTCGTCCCATGTAAGGTTGTTTTTTATGCTTTAGACTTACGTCATGTAGTGTCAGTAGTGACCTTAAAGCGAGCCTTATTAATTCTTGTACGAGGTATTCTGCTTTTGCGTTCCTAGATTAGATTCGTTTGTAGATAATAGTGTATTTTTACATGCGTTTCATAAACATATTTTCGTAGTTTGCCTTGATGATGTTTAGCGTAGCTTATAAGAAATATCCATATACGCCTTGCAGATTATACGAGGCGCACGAGACGTGAATTATATCCCGTCAATTACATATATAGTTAAAATTGTCAATCCAATGTTCTGTACATATGCTTATTAGCGCTCTATTACATTCACGTCCATATGTTTTATTGCTTATTATTGCGAAACATGTGTGATGAAGCAAATAAAAAAAACGCAGACATGATCTAGCTATCGCTATGATAGAATTCGGTCTAATTATATATATATATATATATATATAGTATATATATTTTCGCTTACCTCAAAACTTGTCTGCAACAGGCTGTTTCATCTGTAAAAGAATCATGATGATGATTCAAAAACTGCCTGATGATTCTTTTACAGATGAAACAGCCTGTTGCAGACAAGTTTTGAGGGGAGCGAAAATCTATAATTTGCTCTAACTATATGTTGTCGAGCACTCTTTGCGTTTCGTAGACCTAAACCTACACGTATATATATATATATATATATATATATATATATAAATGCATCCCTTACCTTTTACATTCTGTGTATCAGTGTATTCATGCTTTATCTCGTAAATCTGCTCAATAGCCAACATTGTCAACATCATTTTTCTTATCACGACGAAATTTAAATATTGTTTTACAAGGACATTTTTTATTTACACGGCTACACCTTGTTCCATAGTGATTGAACAAAACAGCAACAACTTGAGGGATACAAAAAGGTATTCGCATTGTCATCACCAATTTCACCATTACAAGCTATAATGTAAACCCTTCCCAAAAGGAAATTCAATTATCTGCCAACTTAACTTCCAGTTTTGCACCTATTGTACTTATAACATGCATGTTGTTTTATGGTGTTATGAAAGCCACTTCAATGATATATTCACGTCTAGTAACATCACAAGGATGTCAGAGATCAGCAGTCACAATTACACTTGTTATTATTGAGGATAATATGTGTCTTTCTTTATTGGCAAGATTACTGAAATATAACAATATGGAAATATGTTCCCATCAATTAGAATGGCCACCGTACAGTACATATTGAGTCTACCACAAATGTCAACTGGCGAAGACGGATGAGAGGTACAGTAAATTAATTGCTGACGAAAAGCCAGTATAATAAAATAAGACTCATTCCGGCATTATAATCCGACATTCTTTGCCTCTTTGCGCGAATTTAACGTAAGCTTCCGGCCTGAAACTGCAAATGAGTCACGAGGTCGGACGCATGCATGGCAATTGATCCTTCTTTGAGTTTTCTGTTTTAAATATAAGAGCATACTTTTTCATTCAAGACACAATCAATAATTATTATTTTTATATATTGTGGTCACTAGCTACATGTTTTCTGATTGGCTAATTATTTAGAGCTAAATATGGCAATCACGCAACCTACAAAAAACTGAGTTATCTGCTAGCAGATACCTCTGTTATCTGTAGGTGAGCCCGCAGTATACGTACATTTTAGCAAGCGGCTGCTTTACATACAAGAATAAAAACAAGAAAAACAATATGAATAAACAATGTTTTTTTAAAGTTTTTGTGTAAAAAAATACACTCTTGTGAAAAATGTATCAGAACTATAGTAAGCAAATATTATCGTTCTTTTTTTATTTTCTATAGTTGGTTTTTACCACTGACCTATACAAATAGACTGAGCGCGCAATCCCATTTTGACAGGAGCTCGGTGTCCTCATCACTGCTGACGTCATACAGGTCATTGCTCTCATGCGTAAACTCGCTGACATGCAAATGCGTTGATAAAAGACTCGTGTTTTAAATTCTGATATATTTCAGATTAAAAATATTTTAATTTTGTGTTTTTGTTGTTCAATGGTTGGTGGTAAAAAAATTCTCAGACAAACTGTCAAGAAATCCATAAACATGTCGTATTTGTGTAGGTTTTTGTCCTTGCATCTTGACAGCTTAAATCAATGCCAAAATGGTTAATTTTAATTTTTTGCACCTAGAACTGTGAATAAATTTGGTTTTGTTTGTGTTTTAAATAGAGTTTTTGTACCTTTGAATGTCAAAATAGCACAGATTTTCGCGTTTCTTGTCACCGTTGAATGCGAATTTTCAAGCAAAAAAGTATATGTCAAACTCAGAAACAGTTACGAATCTTTATTTGCCGTTTATGTCCCGTTGTCATTTGTTGGCTGGCTTTTTTCATCTCGTTTAATTAGGTCTACTTTTTCTTGCTTTCTGACAGACTTTGGATTTAAAACTATTATAATTTTGTTCATATTGTATTGACAATTGCGAGGAAAATTTAACAAGCGGGGACGAAGTGAGAAAAATGAAAACGCTGGCCGTGCTTTATTGCGTCATAAAGCACGCGCATTAGCCAATCAAATTGCTCGTTAGATACTACTTATAATATAAATTAACATAATTATATATCATTCACGAGTAGATATGTATACAGAAGGCAACCCCCTTCCGACTATTCCTCAAATTAACGTAAGTGCATGTACAGTATTCGTAAGTGTCTTGAATGCTAATATAACACAGCAAATCAAAATATACTTTCCCTAGCATATCTGTTGTCTTTTGTCGGGGTATGTTTTAGTTTTCCATATATACTGATATATGGACTATGCCTGTGGTATACATCTAACAACTAGGAGTTACTATCGCAAGGAAAGTGCTGCCTTTTTGCCACATGAACTGAATGCAAAATTAACTTGTATAGTTATACACATACAAAGCCACACTGTATGTATCAATTTATTTTGTAGTCAAAATTGAGATTACAACACTCGATTTGAAAAGTGTATGAAAACTACTTCCAGTTAACAAACAAACACATTGGAGTGGATTATTGTCAACACTGAATTTTTGGTACCAACCATAATGGATTTGAAGTTCTAAACATCAATAGAAATATGCTATCAGAAATAGAATATTTTGGAATGAGGCCATTGGGTCAAAAGTGGATAAACGGCATTAAGGTCTATTAACCCATTAGCTGGTAATGCACCCTACTTTAGTATTAACTCTTTCTAACGCCAGAAAATGTTACACTGTGTAACGCCAGACGATTTTATTTGTCAGTGGTAGAGTACTGTCAGTAAATGGGTTAACAAACCTATCTGCCAATGTCTCTTATTAACCCATTAGCTGGCAATGCGCCATACTTTAGTATTTATTGTCTATAAACGCCAGACAATTTTACTCGTTAGTGGGTAGAAGAGTACTACCAATAAATGCGTTACCAAGGACCACAACATATTTCAGATTGAGCTAGTTAAATTCTTGGGAAACATTCAGGCGGAAAATTTCACACATGAAGACAAAATCCCCCATGACAACAAAACACCAAGACCGAATGATTACATAGTCTGTAGTCTTTTAGCCAGGTATTTAATATAGTAGACATAGAAGTCCTTATCGCAGCCAGAGAGTTGAGAGATATTGAAGACAAATTATACTGTGACAACAGCTAAATGGTAGTCTTTTATATAGCCAAAGATAAAGACAAAATTATACTTGACTTTGAACAAACAGCTAAATTCTCGAATTCTTTCATATACATTAGTCATTGCATAGTTTGTAGTCTTTTAGCCAGATATTTAATATAGTAGACATAGTTAGTAGTCTTTATAGCAGCCAGAGAGTTGAGAGATATTGAAGACAAAGTATAGTGTATTTATAATTACAATACTCGACTTTGAACAAACAACTCTCTCTGGCTACTATATATCTTTCATATATATAGTAGCCAGAGATTTATAGTAGGTAGCCATAAGTAGGTATCCATAGACATAGTAGTCTTCATAGCAGAGATAAAAGACATGATATTCAAATCATTATAAAATATAAATCTCGATATTTATAATGAACCCTGTTTCCCTCGATATTCGCAACTTTATTAAACCGGTTCATCACATCGATAAATAAACACTGAATATATAAATGATGTAGAAGATTTAGGTGGATGGATTTTCGAGTGAAATATTATATACAATATTTTAGACCTGAACGGGAACGGCTACGAAAAATGAAACTCTAAGTTCTCCGACAGGAATTGAATCTGTGGCCGCAGGGCCAAACTAAACTTACAGATATAATCACTTTATGTACTGAAAATGTCGGGTAAAACACTTTAAAGACACATCTTTGAGGCGATTTGAAGAAAATTTTGTTCAACAACCCCCTCATTTAACAAACGAACTTGAATACTTGATGAACCCCCTGGAAATGGACCGACATCTCCACTGACGGCAGTTTAAGATGTCGAGAATGCGTAACTCGGCCGGGGACTGGACACGAAAAAGCAAGAACGTCATGTAACGTCAAGAATAGGGTGAATTGAAATTTGAACCAAGTAACTAACTTGATCATCATTATAATTCATGCAACAAGATAGGTGCAGCCAATTTAGCGATCATAGATGGATGGTATTCTTTCTATAATCATAAGATTATAGGCTGTATATATACTGTAGTGTTTGATCAAGCTGCCGAGCTTTTCCGGCCTCAAAACAATGATCGAACTTTGGACTAAATTACGTCAATCAAATATATTACCAGCTGCACGCGCATTAACAAAACGAGACATACTAAATATATCTAGACATATACAGTCAACTCTCATTATAGCGGACATCATTTTTATATTGGTTTAACTAAACTAAATGTTGGTTCCAAGCTTCTAGCGATGGAAAATCCCCCCTTAACTAAACATTTTGTATCAATCAGTGGTATAATCCAGCATGCGATTCTTTGTTAATCCCATTGTTATATGATATCCACATCTGGTCGTAGCGTTTCTTTATGTTATAATGCCGCCGTAGCCACTCCGTTTCGCAGGACCAACTTTATAGTTATTTAAACTGATATATTTCTTTGTCCATGAGAAGAATAGATGCCCGGCGGTACTTGCTCCGCGTTGCCGCTGAGTTCTGTTTGACTAACTGCGTCGTCGCTCGCCATACTGCCTGTTGTTGTATATATACGGTAATATGTCCATCGTTAGATGGCGCACCGCCGCATCAAACCATCTGAAATCGCTGTCCAACGCAGTTCGCGTGCATAAAAGCTACACTTTCATTCTTGAAAATTCTAGTTTTCATAACTTGAGTAAGTAGCGTTTATTTCTGTTATAATGCCGCCGCAGCTGCTCCGTTGCGTAGGACTAACTTATACGTATTTAAGCTGATATATTTATTTGTCCATGACAGGAATAGATGCCGGTACTTGCTTTGCGTTGCCGTTGAGTTATGTTTGACTAACTGCGTCGTCGCTGTCCACAGTGCCTGTTGTTGTATATACACGATAATATGTCCATCGTTAGATCGCGCACCGCCGCATCATACCATCTGAAATCGACGTCCAAAGCAGTTCGTGTGCATAAACGGTAAACTTTCATCTTGAAAATTATTTTAATAACTTGAGTAAGCGAAGTGCTCAGTATAAATGATATGATCTTGTTAGCATCCTGCAAGTTATGGCTAATTAACTTGTATTATATTGGGCGTTATGATTGGTCAATTTGTTAGTAGGAAGCGTTACCATGAAATATCAAGGGCTGCCCACGTGAAAGCATGCCCAGTGATGAAAATGATCTTTGAACTATCTGTCAATAAGTAAAACTAAACAATGCATTCCTTGAGGCCTGGACGGAAGGAATCAACGCTTTTGAAACAGAAACTTATCTGATATCTTGCTTAACATACTAGCTTCAGCGCGTTGTCTCATTAACTTAAATTTATATTGTCTATAAATTTGCTAATCATCTTTAAACAAGAACAAAACAGAAAAGTTGTTCAATTAATAATCATCTCTAAACGTCAGCGTGGCGGAAACTGGGAGGAATGTTTAGTTAACAGTCATATAAATGCAGGAAATATTCATAATTAAATATCAGCGGACTGGTAAATAAGTACATAAACCGAAAGAAATACATTTGCGTTGTCGGTGTTTATCATATTCTGTAAAATGTATCCAAATACATCTAATCATCGGCGTCATCATCAAATTTCTCCGGTCTGTTAACATCATCCTCATCCGGTAAGGTATTGGCACATGTGTTGCAATCACACAAATCCGTGCATTTTAGTCCATTAGTTATGCAATGCAAATGCGCAAGTTGTTTTGACATACTGATTTTTTGCAGCCACAGGCTAGAAACTCTAACAAATAATCTGGTGCTGGTTTTTGGCTCATCCACTTTATTTCCAATAGAACAATTCCTTCAATCCAACCGTATCCTGCAGGGTGTGGAGGATTGGTGGTAGGTATCAACCCTGACTTCCAAATGCAGGAAACGTAGTTCGCTCGTTGGCAATGAAGCAGGAATTCGTCTTCAGTTCGTGGCAGTTGTTGTGGTTCTGAAACTTTTGTTTTCGTGAAGAATTGAATCTGTAGCGTGCTTCATTAATGCTAGAACTTTCTTTAACATCATAGCATTGAGCAACCATCTCTTGAAATACAGGGAACAGGTCCAAATCGAAACTGAAGCTGTCTCCCATCTGCCCCAATGCTGCCTTAATAGGGTCAGAGCTCTTGACCACTTTGTACATCTTTTTCTTTCCAATTCCAAAGAGCGCACTAGTTGAATCGCAGCCACTGATTGCATGCAAAGCGGGAAGGGCATCTGACATTTCTTTGCCAATAATCTCGGACACCTTGGAAATAGTTAGTATTCTCTTTTTGCATTTTGATCCCATTTCGACAAAAAGATTGCATGGAATTAAATCTTTGTAATAGATAGCAAGAATACCAACATCACTGTTGACTGTCGAAATACAAATATTCTCGGACCAGAATTGTCGGACGGCATGTAGGCAACTGAGGAACATCTTTGTGTCTGAAGAAACTCTTTTCTCTGACCAATAAGAAGCAGGTGTTGATGTAACTTTATTGTCTGCCACTTGCAGTGCATAAGCCACGCCTTCTACTGTCACTAATATTACACGGTCTACGATCATCTCTTTAAAACGCGCAGGGTCAGACCAGTCGTTGAGGAAGAATTTCACTAGATCTACTTTATTACAACCATCGCTGAGAAACGTTTTGAATTGCTTAGTTGGTTTCTGATCTCTTCTTGTCAACTGTATGCGAATACTCCCACCATATGGTCGACGTTTTCGCTCACTGCCTTTCAATGAGTCATCGCGCTATTGGTCGGTAACAAAATAGACAACATTAGATGGATGAGACATAATTCGTTTAAGCACATATTCAGAGATTTCACCAAATGTTTCCAAACATATCGAGGGTAATTGTTGAATGATAACCATACCGTCGAACATTCGCACACAATTAATATTTGGTACTGTAGTGCATTCACCGTTGGATCGTCAGCGTCCTTTTCAATGGCATCTAATAACCTCGATATAAAAAATTTCAATCCGACGTGGCCAACGACCAAGGAATAGGACCCAAAGAAAAGTGAGAACTTCCTTCCAAGAAACTTGCTGCATTCCACATATAATCAACAGTCGTGCAAAGATATCTCTATCAGCTTTCAAAGTTATACTTCGTTCTTCACCCGAGCAGGATTTCTTCACCTTCATAGACGCAAACGTTTTTAACTTCATCTTTGGGATTGGAACATATAAATCTATAAGCCGAGATTGAGATTTAGCAGCAACGTGACTTGTTAGAGCCCATTTCGTACGCTACCTTCTGACGTCCTAAAACCTATAATTCCCCCAGCACCTTGATGGTCTGCACTATGGCTTGATCTGATGGTATATTGTTGAATTTTCCTTGCTGTCTTCTAACCGTAAAATGCCCGGCTTCGAATTGCTGATGAATTAATAGATGCGCTTCTGGTAATTTCTGCATAGTAACCATGTAATATGTCGAGCGTAGTTTGGACGATCGTGGGAAAACATCCACGGCAACATATGCTCTGTTGATTTTAGGTGCAGTTTCCATGTAGTATCGTGGGATGTTGGAGATTGGTTAATGGCTGGTATATGTCCAATTTTGTGAAAAGTGTCGCAGTCGTCGTCGCACGCCAAAAAATTAAATCTGCTGTTGAATACCGATTTTCCTTGCCTGGTGTTGGGCAATAACCCAGAGAGTGTCGATCGCGTGGCAAAATTGAACCTCTTCCTGGTGCAAATTCAATTCAACATCAGACTGAACGTTCTCTTTCTTTTAACCTGAATATACGGAGCTACCTCATTAAGCATTGGCTGAAACGAACTTGATTGATTCCTATTTTTGGTTGTCGTTACATATACCGCTGCAGATGTTGGCTCGGGTGCATTCAAAGACGGTGCAGATGATTGTATGATAATCCCGTTGACGCAATGCAAACTTACACCTTTAAGACTTTCAGGATTAATATCGTTATTATCGCAAACGAATGTTACAAATTGAGAAGTTTGGGTGATAGGAGTAAAAGATCTATGAATCTGGTCTTTACTATGTTCCATTGCCAAATGCGTCTCAAGAACGAGAACATCGTTGTAGGAAATTCGATGGCCAGACTTATTTCTCTAGGTAATTACTTGCTTTGAACCGGTTTATCAAAAATGAAAATGAAGTGTGCTTTGATGTTTACTTTTTGCCGTTGTTGGTGTGGTACATAAGATCTTGACCAATTGATGAGGCTAAGCGGGCGACTTTTGACGATTTTTTTGACGATTTTGGAGGATTTCCTCTAACAAACGAGTTGTTAAATTCGGTATTGATATTTCATTTGATAAAAGTTAATTCGAGACAGTCATTATACAACAATTCACTACTGTAGGTTCCAGGACGCCAGAATCCGACTTTCCCACCGAAGACCTTCTCAATATTTTTCTTTAATTTCTGAGTTGTTGGCATGATAAGGTGATGATTTTCCTCGCCAGCTAATCGATCGGCGATTTCGGAGTACAACCTGGAGATATCAATCATCCGTAAAACTTCACAATCATTGATCACCTTTTCCTTTACCGCGGTTTTCCTCGGATTTCGTTTCTTGACTAATTCTTATAACACGATCGATGGTAGAAGTGCTCTATTGCGATTATTGTCTGCCAATCAATACTAGCAACTTCTCCTTGCAAAAATGGATATTCATCGTAGAATACAGAAGGTGTTAGTAGATGGAATACTCGAAAGGAAATTTAGATACATTTTTTAGACCTAGCCAGGAGCAGTTGCGAAAAATTCAACTTAGGCATTTGTATATAGAACTTGCGGTTGATGCTCAGCAGCTGGACTCTGTAACTCAATCGGTTGGAGCGCTGCACCGGAATCGCAGGGCCGCAGGTTCGATTCCTGCCAGAGGGCCAAAGGTTGTTTTTCACAACTGCTCCTGCCTATGTCTAAAATGTATATAAATTTCCGTTCGAATATTCCATCCACAAACACCATCAACTGTTATTCTTATCGAACGAAATGCCGAGAAAAATCTTAGTATTTACCCATATACCATATACTGGCATCACTCCCATCTTGTATACCGAACTTGCGGTTGATGCTTAGGAGCAGGACTATTGGTGGAAGCGCTGCGCCGGAATCGCAGTTCCGCAGATTCAATTCCTGCAGGAGGGCCTAAGTTGCATTTCTCGCAACTGCTCCTGGCTAGGTCTAAAAAATGTATATAAATTTCCGTTCGAGTATTCCATCTACTAACACCTTCTACTATTAATCCCATCGAATGAGGAATTTCTAATAGAAAGTGAAATGCTGCGAAATGTATATATAAGCTCTGGGCATTATTTAATTATCAAGTGTTAGAATTGGGTGTTTATGAACGGGGAGATTCACGTTGCCAAAGAACAGACACTAGCAATTTGTGTCACCGCAATGTGGCGATGTTTCATTTGTTAACGTTAACGTTGGTAAATAATTTACATTAAGACTTAAAGCCCGGCGCGCACTAGTGCAAGTTGTACGCACAGATGTCATTCGTGACCAATTACGTGCGACGAAAATCCTAGTGTGCGGGGAAAATATACAGGATTTTTGTCACTCGTGTCGTGAACAACAAATATCAAACGTGTTTGATATTTTCTGTCATTCGTGACAAAAATTCCTCGCAGCAAAGAATGTATGTTTAGCATTATATATAGTGGTTTATTGCAATTGCATTCAGCGAGCTAGTCGGTGGCGTAGTGGTTTAGGGCGTGCGCTGGCTACAGTTTCTTAGAGCGGCTGTTCAAGCCCGGTCAATCCCGGCCAAAACTTTTTTCTCACTTAAATTATTTTTTCTTTCAAATAATTTTTTCCGACTTGTTTTAACCCCAAAATTCCTTTTCAGACATTTCTGGTTAGGGTTAGGTTAAGGGTTGGAGGTGGGAAAGGTTTATTTTATAAGTATTTGACTTAACTATAGTCAGGCAAATGCCCGCCGCAATTCCTATCGCTAGCTGCAAGTGTTTGTTCACTATCCGCCATGTTGTTTTGGGAAATAACACGCATGCGCACTTCTTTGCTGCGAGGAATTTTTGTCACGAATGACAGAAAATATCAAACACGTTTGATATTTGTTGTTCACGACACGAGTGACAAAAATCCTGTATATTTTCCCCGCACACTAGGATTTTCGTCGCACGTAATTGGTCACGAATGACATCTGTGCGTACAACTTGCACTAGTGTGCGCCTGGCTTAAGGCCACCAAGTTCGATTGAGCAGGCAGTTATTACAAGTTCACCGAAATAGTTTCTGCATTAGGTATTTCACCATTTTAAGAGCGTTTAAATACATTATATCCCATGCTCTCCACTGTTAAAGCAAATTTTCTATGACAAGTTTTCATAATATGGCAAGTTTGATTTTCCAATTGCACGTACACACGTACAACAAATTTTCTATGACAAGTTTTTGGTTTTCTGACCGCCATGAAAGCCAATTCAACGAACGATTGCTGACAAACCCCACCTAAGTGCTCAAATTACTTTTACAAGTTTTCTTTGTTGACCCACACAGATCAGTGACACAGACGAGCGAAATTTGTACTTTGCCAATTTTTTCTATGACAAGTACACTTGTTCAAAAGCTTGCATGTTAGCTTTAGAACAAGTGTACTTGTCTTAGAAAAAATTGGCAAAGTTGCGTATACAGACGAGCAAATAAAACTTGCCATATCAAAACTTGTCACAGAAATTGGAAAACTTGGTCGTCTGTAACCGGCTTAAACGACGCCAGTGTCGTATTGGATATACTTGAGCACATAACAAGGCTAAAAAATTCATAATAAAAGAACATTGCCTTTCATCACTAAACTGTTGGCCTATTCAATATGTACACAAGGTTCGACTTTGGCCACAGTTACCGCTGATCATGCATTTCGAAAGCTATATTGTTCCATGACGTCATAAATCATCGTTCTAAAGCTTGTGGGTCAAGGATCGACTTTGGCCACAGTTACCGCTGATCGTGAATTTCGAAAGCTATAATGTTCCAAGACGTCATAAATCATCGTTCGGCCTACCAACCAACAAAAAAAATCGAGTTTGTTACAGTATATTCAGCCCGCGCAGATGCATAACGTGAATGAATAGTGTGCTGTTCGCTTCGCTCGCAGCGATTATTTTGAAATTATTGTTTGCTGATATTTTATCGAGAATTATTTAAATATACTTATATAGTTTAATACTTTGTATCAAACCAAACTACACTATAAAGTTTTGACCCAACGGCACAGACACAGATTTATTTTAATTGTCTATTGATCATGCAGGAATATATATTTTATTATTTTCTACAGTAAGAAACAAAAATAGTATAAGATTTCCATATTTTGTACTGTACAAATATTGCAATAATACAGCCAAGGCACATAAATATGCAGGTCATGATCGACTGTATATGAATACAAACTACACTATAACTACTAAGAACACAATTCATTCAAAATATAGATGTCGTCGACTTCAAACTGGCAAAATTATTGCGGTATTTTGTCTCCTTTAAAATCTGCTAATAACTAATATTTTCAGAAGCTCATCTTCGTCGACGATATTTCAAAATAATTACACAATTCACACAATCGTTATTAATAGAAAATTAGAGTCTTGTAGCGGTTTGTGCACATTTCACCACAAAGCGGCAATACGTAGCGTTTGAAATAAAATATAAATGCTTTCGCATACGACACACGTTACTAAATGCTTGTGTTTAAGAGTTAAGCTTTATCTTTCTTTGAATTCTTTTTCACTTTAAGAAAACATTTTACATGAGAACAGGAAAACTAGCGTTTCGTCGTCCATCCTATATGTAAATTCTGAAATGCCGCATCGCCACTCCTTGATCTTGCAATGTTTCCTGCAATAGCTTCGTGCGTAATTTCACAAAACGCGTTGTGATTGGTCAAACAGAAACAATAGGGAATGGAATGTTGTGTGCAAGTAAGAAGCCGCTCGTGGAGAGGTACGACACAAAGAGCGGCAGCGAGGGAGACCACCGCGCACGCCTTGCCAGAAGACTCCTTCACAAAAAAAGCAAACAGCGTAACCATGGCAACTTTGGTATCGAAATTATCCTTGTAAATCCCCATTTCAACCCCAATAGGTTTCGTATTACCCTGAACAACCCTAATTGTTCAAGAGCCAAAATAAATTGCGCAATTTTCGAAGTCAAATTACGCACGGACTTGCAGAAAATTCGTCACACTTTTAATTGGCGTTTTGGCGTGCATTTTAGTCAAGCGTGAAATATTCGCGGTTGGCCCGAGTTTATCTACAGTGATCCTGGTTCACAGCTGATCGGAGGAGAGACAGAACTCAATTTCAAATATAATATTGTTAACTTTACAGGTTCTTTACTGTTAAACTACGTAGAAAAACAACAACATGGCGTCCATAATAAAAGGCGCGAATCTTTGTCTACGAGAGCAGATTATCCCGTCTTGGCTGATACTTCTAAAGGATAAAGTTAATCGTTTTTGGTCTGTTAGTCTTTCCTGTGTTTAATGTTTACACATCAAGTAGCTTCAATAAATAGCTAAATTAGGATGCGTATTACAATATATAGCAATAAATACATTAATATACCATACTAACTAATTTTAAAACTATTACAATTAATCAATAGTAAAAGCATGAAGTAAGTTTTAAAACGATTTATCATGCAGCTATTTCTAAAAATTCAGATTATAGTTATATAGATATATTATGAAAGAGAGTTATTATAAAGTTCAATTGACGAAACAATTGGACTATTCCGAAAACGTTCTGCTCTGTAGTGGTAATTGTAAAACAATGTAAAACTTTTATTAAAAATAGTAGATGAAAATACAATTATACAACTTAATATTAACTATGTTAGTGTACATTTACGCAAAATGTTCCTTTCTCATCTCTAATAATGTTCCTTTCTCACCAGTAATAATGTTTGAATACAGAATACATACTATTATAAACAATTTAAAACTATATTATTAAAATAGCTATGATAAAAATTCTAAAAGACTCCAGCAGCCTTGACGTTTAGTCCAAAATCGTCTAAAACTTCAAATTCCTTTCTAAAAAAGGGTGATCTTGACCCCCTGACACTTACATGCACTGATCTCAAAATTTCAAAAGAAATTCTGGTTCTCAACCACGCTATGACAACTGCATATCGTTCATGGGGTAATTCACACAGGAATTAGTGATCACAGTCTTATATTTGCAATTAGAAAAATTAACATGGCTATGAAACATCAAAGAAACATTGTTGAGATTAGAAACATGAAAAATTTTCAACAAGAAAAATTTCTTAAAGATCTAGGAAATCAACCATGGGAATATGTTTACTTTTTCGCTGATGATCCCGATAGCATGTGGGACATTTGGAAGCAATTATTTCTTGAAGTTTTGAATAAACATGCACCTTTGCAATGTAAAAAAATAAAGTCAAGTAGAATTCCATGGATTACAAAAAATATTAAAAAGTTAATAAATGAGAGAGACAAGCTTAAAAGAAAGGCTATTATCACAAAACTTGAATCAGACTGGCAAAACTTTAAAAAAGCAAGAAACAAAGTAAAATAGAACTAAAAAATGCCAAAACAGAATACTATTCTAGTAGGATTGCAAATCAAAAACAATGTCCAAAGAAGGCATGGAAAATAATAAATTCTTTGTTAGGCCGTAAAAATAGACCTACTCAGGTAAATGAGTTAAATATTTGTGAGGAAACTTTGCAAAGTCCTGAGGAAATTGCTGAAGGCTTTAATAAATTCTTCTCAGACATTGGCCCAAGTTTGGCAAGTGAAATTAATAACTCTGACAGTAATTTTCTGCAATACATTAAAACATCTGAATCTGAATTCACTAATTTTTCAAAGCTGTAACTGCATGTAGACAACATATATCATCTCCTCCGAGGTCTTTCAAGTTTCAAAGCAACTGGTATAGACAACATCTCCAGTAAAATTATTAAAATATCATCACCTATTATTTCTAGCTCATTAACCTATATATTTAATCAAACCATGACCTTATGCTCTTTCCCAAGTGAATGGAAAGTAGCAAGGGTCACACCACTGTATAAAAGTGGTCAACGAAATTTACCAGGAAACTATAGACCTATTTCAGTTTTACCCGCCATAAGCAAAATTATGGAAAGGATTCTCTACAATCAATTGTATGATTACTTAACCCAAAATGAACTGCTTCCGAAAATCAATTTGGCTTCAGAAAATTCCATTCCACTGCTACTGCATTACTAGATTGTACAAACAGTTGGTATGTGAACATGGATAGAAAGCAATTCAGTTTGGTAGCATTCATTGATCTAAAAAAAGCATTTGATACTGTGGATCACCAAATCCTACTTAAAAAACTAGAACTTTGCGGAATCAAAGGGAATGCATATTTACTATTGAAATCATATCTTTTTAACCGAAATCAAAAATGTAGAGTGAATGGATTTGTTTCATCTGAGCCCAAGATTAAATGTGGTGTTCCTCAAAGCTCAATATTGGGGCCTTTGTTCTTTCTACTATACATAAATGATTTACCACAATGCTTAAATGAAACTAGGTCCCGATTATTTGCTGATGACACAAATTTAACAGCCACGGGTGATACTATAGATGATGTTGAAGTTGCTATGAACACAGACTTAGAGAACCTCAGAAAATGGTTAATAGCAAACAAGCTTAGTCTTAATGTTGCAAAAACTAAATTCATGCTAATTGGATCAAAACCAATGATAAATAGTGTCTCGAATCATCAGATTAAAGTTAATATAGACAAAACACCAATTAAACAAGTTTTTGAATGCAAGACATTAGGAGTAACTGTTGATCAACATCTCTCCTGCAGGAAAAAAATACTGAAAATGTATGTAAGAAAATAAATTCAGGACTCGGTGCCCTTCGTCGTTTGAGGGAATTTGTTGACAGAGACTCGCTTCTCTCTGTTCACAATGCAATAGTGCAACCATACTTCAATTATTGTTGTGAAGTATGGAATGTGTTTGGTGAAACCCAGTCAACAAGACTACAAAAACTGCATAATAGAGCAGCTCTCATAATTACATATTCGAGCAATGAAGTTCATCATGATATCGTGTTAAACGAATTAGGATGGCAACCACTTAAAACGCAACGAATAAAAGCAAAGGCTAAGGTTATGTTTAAAATTTTAAATAACATGGGACCAAAGAGTCTCACAAACCTTTTTACTAACAAAAACGAAACGACAAGTTACAATCTTCGGAACGTTTCATCGGCCGTTTGTTTGCCACAACCTCGTACAAACAACATGAAAAAGAGTTTCATGTTTGATGGGGCATTCATATGGAACTCTTTACCAAAGGAAATAAGAGAAAGCAAATCACTGCAAATCTTTGAACACAAAATCGCTACTCACAACTGCTAATAACCAGTTGTAAATAATTTGTAAAATACCGTAACTTTATTCTTATTGGATTATTGGTATATTAATACCTTAGTTGATACTTTATACTTTTTTAGACGGCTTGAACGATTATTTCTACTTGTACTAGTTTATATTTAATACTTCTCTTTATTGATGTACACGCCTTTCATGGAAACCAGCTTTTGTTGATGTTATTAGCGTGTATAAATAAAATAAAATCTATCTATCTATCTATCTATCTATCTATCTATCTATCTTACGTCGAAAAATGCAGTAGCTCCACGCAACCAGAAACCTCCCGCCTTCATATCCAATCTCGCCTCATGAGGGCTTGTAATCGAAGATCTTAGATTGAACCTTTCGTTGTCGATAGGTTGGAGATGTGGCTCTATTTCCACATTCTTGCAAACTTTACCGAGTAACGAGGTAAGTAGATCGCGAACTCCGTCATGTCTTTGCGCCACGAATCCCCCTTTTTTGCATGAGAGGGCATGGTTGATGTTGAAGCGATCTCCGCAAGCACAATGGCTTGGTAGATCATGCAGAGGCAGATTGTATCTCATTCGCAGCGAGTCTCTAAATTCTTGCTTATTAAGGGACAAGCCCTGGTTTTTGAGTGGTAAGGCATTTAGCCAAGAGCTCGAACCCTTGTCTCTTGATTGCATTACCAAACGTAGTACGTCTGGGGACAGAGATGCATCAATGCCATTCATTCTTGACTTTTCAGTCTCCATCTTGATTGTCTGCTGCATTCTCTTCCGATCATCTATAGACTGCTCACTCGGTTCCATAAAAGCGCTTTGCCCTTTGATTGTCTCTGCGTGTTGTTTGGTGATTAGTTTTGAGGCTGCGTATTGCTGCGGGGCTTCGGCTTTCAGATCAGGTACTCCCAACCCGCCTTGTGCTGGTGTTAGAGTCATGAGTTTACTTAGTTCATCCGGGACGGGTTCTTCCTGACCAAAAAGTGGCGGGAGGAGTATTTCATTGATGGTTTCATGTACCGGGTCTACATACTCTTCAAATGCCTCGATTGTTCGCATGAAATATGTGAATTTCGAATTGTATCCCTTTGTGAGGGCAATGTAGGCAGCATGTGGTTGGCTTTTTGCAATTTCTGCGAGATTTACGATGTCTTTCCTCCATCCTTGGACTTTGTCTTTGCAATACTCGTCTTTGTAGTCCTTGGATCCTATAACGGCTCCCAGGTGACGTTTTCCTTCTGTTGTTATATTAACTTCTTTTCCAAAAAGCCGCTCGGCTTGGTCTGCCAGTTCTCGTGACTTCACGATGAGCCAACACTTTGATCCATTTACTAGATAACCAAATTTCTTTCCTTCCTCTTCGAGGTGCTTGTACCAATTATATAACTGTACCAGTCTTCCTCCTCCTGCTGAGTCATCCGCCAGCCATACTTGTTTGACTTCTGGTATATTCAGCCTCAAGCTCTGTATCATGATGGATGTGTTAACTGAGTACCAGGGCATTGCTAGAGGGTCACCTTGTGTGGTACCTTCCTGCGACAAGATCTCTCCTTCCCCACAAATAAATAGCCTGGAAGGGCTTCTATAGGTGTTGATTATGTACATGGACATTTCATTGCAGGTTATCTGGATGTTGTGCATGGCTACCGCTCTGTTCATCTGATTAAAAGCATTGGTCGCATCGATCAACAGTACTCCATCCGTCCCCTCTTCTTCAAAAACGTGGCTCATGGCATGTATGGCGGCCTCGGCTCCTGCACTGTATCCTGCGCAGACTTGTAATGGCCCCGCTGCTTGCTTAATCTCCCCCCTTAAAAAAGCAGTTGACAATTCGACGCAGCACTTCCTCCACTCCTATTGGTCGAATTCCAGGATTCTTGTCTAATGGGATGAGTCTGCAGGACATATAGCTCTCAAGCAGGGATGGATAATAACATGACTTCAGCAGGTTTCTTGTCATCACGGCTATTTCTTCTCTCAGGATCTTTCCCTCACTACTGAAGTTTTTCGAGCACAAAATTATCCGGTAAAGTTCAGCATCCATTCCCGACGGTCCTGCTGAGCCCTTTGTTTTCATTGCTGCATCATAGATCATTTGTTCTTTGATGAGATCGAAAATACTGGGCGGGATTTGGTACACCGGACCGTTCAGGAGGCATTCATCCTCTATTTCACTGGCTAGCGGGTGCTTTTCTTTCAGTCCTTCCAAGACTTCTGGCGAAAGATCGAGTAGGCCTGAAGAGCTTTCTTTATCCAGGAATTTGATCGCCGCGGATAATTTCCCTTGCATAACCAATCTAGCGAAGACTTTGGAGATATCGTCGAATGATCTGGCTTTCTTTGAGGTTATGAATCGTTCTTGTATAAATCTCACTTCTTTCATTAACAGGTTTATATCTCCTTACCTCCATAGAGCTAATCGACGTTCTATAGCGATGCTGTGGTCTTTGCTCTTAGAAGTAGCGGAGGGCTTTTGAAGAATCAATGAGGGGAGCACCATGAAAACTTTCAATGCAACTGAGTTCAGATCTGAGTTGGAGTGAAACTGCTTCAACCAGGAGGTTAGTTCTTCAATAAAACTCTTGCCCGCTCTACCCGAGGGTATGTTGACAATATTCCTTCTGAAATGAGCAATTTCGTCGTAGATTTTGTTAACATCGTTGCAGAAGCTTTTTTGAACAATTGACCACTCTGACGTGTATGTCATTGCGTACCTGGCAAAGTTTATTTGGAAGAAGATGGTGCAGTTCATGTTGAGGATGAGACATTTTGCTAATAAGATCAATGCACATAGTAATGCGACGTTCTTCAAGCGTTTGCATCCCAGCCTTTGCATCAAAGCTTGATAGAGCCAGAACTGTCTGAAATTGTTCCATCACGAACATGTTTGGTGGATTCCTCTTTTTGCTTGTGGGAGGTCCGGACCACTGAATAAGTCCCGATACCGTGAGCGTACCTGAGGAATAGTTTTGCAATTCCTTTATAGTTTTTACATTCTTTGTCTTTAATTGACAGTATTGAAATGGAAATAAATGAGGTGCCACATCCTGGATCACTGTTCTCTTGTTCAAAAATACAGTGGCACTGTTGTTGAAACTGGCATGTTGATCGGTTTGTCCACAAACAACTGCCTTTTGTTTCCGTCCCCTCGCTGATACATGACTCTAATTGTTTTGCTTTCTATTTCAGACATCTGAAATGTTACATCATAGTAGAGATTTGAGCTCCTTTGGCTCTGCTGAACTTTCGTGACATCTTACACATACCCAATGTACGCTGTTAAGAAAAATATATTTCAGATTAATAATAAGCCATTGTATATCATTGTGTGTCAAGATACTTGGGTAGCATACTATCACAGCTACATTCAAACACATGCATTCTGACTGGAGCACAGACAGACAGACAGACAGACAGACAGACAGACAGACAGACAGACAGACAGACAGACAGACAGACAGAGACAGACAGACAGACAGACAGACAGACAGACAGACAGACAGACAGACAGACAGACAGACAGACAGACAGACAGACAGACAGACAGACAGACAGACAGACAGACAGACAGACAGACAGACAGACAGACAGACAGACAGACAGACAGACACACACACACACACAGCCAGCCAGCCAGCCAGCCAGACAGACAACAGACAGCAGACAGCAGACAGCAGACAGCAGACAGCAGACAGAAGACAGCAGACAGCAGGCAGCAGACAGCAGAGAGCAGACAGCAGACAGCAGACAGAGCAAGAAAAAAACGAAATATTTACTTGCTCTAGAAGAAGATTGCGAGATACATGGAGAAGAGTATATGGTTACACCATACTTGATTCTCTTCGATAGGCTTGGTGTGTTTGGTGTATGAATCTGTAGTGGCAAGGTGTAATTAGTTTAAACATAATGTGAAATAATTTCAATCGCAATAACGATTCTGTTAAAATATAATTTCCTTTTTTTTCCTACCCTTTTTTCTTACCTGGGTTCTCAAAAAATGTATTCATGAAATGCAATGAAATACACTCCGCGCTTAGTCGCATGACTCTACGACCAAATGTCATTATGTCGCGACTCTTTTCTTTCGAAACGTTTAGAAGGCTGATACAATGGAACAAACTTTAAAAGTTAAACAGTTAACACGTATAACCTGATCCATGCGTTCATCTGTAGAAATGCCGCTTTTATAATGGAACAATGACTCTCTCTTTTACAAACGTCTAGAAAAAACGTTTTGTTCCTTAAGGTTTGCTCGATCTATTTATATTTGTATTTGTTTTTGAGTGACTGATGTGTGAACCGAGACTTTAGGCTCCTGTTCTGATTTGTGTCTGACAGATCGTAGTTGGTTTTCAATCTTGTGTTACAGTTTAACCTTTAAAGCTTTTTGGTATTTGATGGATCGAGTCCTTCAATCCAACAGTAATAATAGTAGTAACAACGTATCCTCGCAAGTCTTTCAAAGCACTATATTTCAAAACACCAAGGCGATAAGTGCGATACTAGGCGTAGTGCGTTCATGACGAACTGACATGAAATTTCGAGCTCCTCGTTTTTATCAAATATATACCATATAAAGTCTGTATACCAATCAAGAATATAGGCTTATACTAGCCAAAAGCCTTGTATTTGCTTATGGATAACAAATTAAGCGACAAGTTGAGCTTCGCATGGACGGGTGACCTCGAATCATTAAAACTTTTTGTAAGCGAAAATCTAAAACTGGAAGGAATTTGGTCGCAGCCCGCAAGTGACAAAAAGCTGTTCACGTTTGATGACTCAACTATTTTATGGAGAAAGAACAAGAACCTTTTGTACATTAATGGTGGAAAAGCGAATGTCATTATGAAAGAACTGTGCAAGGAGATCTGTAAACACGACGAAGACGAATCGCCTATCTCAGACACCCGGCAATCAAGCGTGCAATCGGCTGATGTTAGTGATGACCTTGAATGCATAAAAGTCGGCCAGCAAGTGAATGCTGAAGCGATTCAAGTATTATCGGGATCCATTTCTCACTTAACGTCAGTAATCTCACAATTTCAAGAGTTTATGGATAAAAGTAAAAATAATCTTAGCAAAAGCGATGGAATTCGGGCTAAGTCAAGTTACAGCGAACCAATCTTTGCCCTTGGAATATTGTAATCAAGAAATCACCTGTAATGCAAATACGCCAGCTTTCGACAGCTCTATTGTCTCGAATGAATTCACAAACCCTATTGAGAACAATGGGCGTGAAATAATTTCAGTGCTAAATGAGTCAATAGAGGATAACAACACGACCAGCGCTGAACAATTAACAAAAGACGGACATCAACCGACCTATGCAAATGCAGTGGCATCCCGTATTTGTAAAGACGTCAGTGAAAAGTCTGATACAGACAATATAAATACACCTGGTGATACTCCGCAACGTAAAATCAATAGCATTGAGTCATCTTGCGACCCCGAGGGCTTTATTGGAGTCAATAGAAAGCGAAATAAAACAAAGAAATATTTCCTGTCTGGTGTAGCCAATAACGTTAAAGAAAGTCAAATCCTCTCGTATCTTGAGCGACGAAACATAATTCCAACATACATTTCCGCTTTCCCAAGTCGACGCAAAGGAACACTATCAGTTAAGATCCATGTTCCTCAGCTGTCAGTTCACAGGTGCTAGAAGATAACTTTTGGCCCAAATTTGTTAGTTGTAAACTATGGCGACCGAGAGAAATTGTTAAGAATTCCGCAGAACGGAAAACAAATTTGACCCTCGACGGGAACTACTCTACGTATGTATAATGGCCAATTTAATACCAGTTAGAATTTCCTCTCGTAGTCGTGTGTACAGACCAAAGCAAAACGGGCGAAATGGAAATAATTTAATATCATTGAGGCAGAGTATTCCCGTTGATATTCCCATCCTGGAAAGTGGCATTGGCAGCAGATCAAACTCTAGTATTACTTCACATGTAGACAATAGGAATCTATTACCTGCTCAAAAGTCAGAATTTTCCCCAAGAATCTTGTTGACTAACGTTATGTCCTTAGTTCCTAAGATTGACGAGCTACGTATTCTAACGTCTGAAAACAGTTTCGATTTAATTTTTGTTACTGAAACCTGGCTACGAGAATCCATTTGTGACAATCACGTGACCTTAATTGATTACCACCTCTCAAGGCGAGACCGCGTCTTCGGCACCCATGGCGGCGTTTGCGTGTATATAAAGAACTCTATTATGTTTAAACGACTACCTGATATCGAACATCCAGACTTTGAGGTTTTATGGACACATATTAGGCCACCTAGATTACCAAGAGGAATAAACTGTATCGTTTCAGCATGCGTTTACCACACACCAAGTTCTAACAATGCAGATCTCTTTGAATATCTATCTGAATCTTTGACACGAATTGATAGTCTTTTCCCAGGGTGTGGTATCATCATTGCCGGTGACTTTAACCAGTTCGATACCAGAGACCTCTGTCGTGACTTTCAGTTAAGGCAAATGGTAAACAAACCAACGCGAGGCACCAATACCCTAGACCTCATACTTACGAACATGTACAAATTTTATGATACAAAATCAGCTATTGTATTGCCTCCTCTAGATTTATCAGACCATAATGTAATAATTGTTGAGCCCAAAATTAGAAGACCTGCTGGTATCTCAAGTAGAAGAACTGTCATCAAAAGAGACACTCGTCAGTCACGCAAGAATGAACTTGGTCGTTTCCTGAGTAACATTGACTGGCATATTGTAAACTCAACCATATCCTGCGATGATAAATGTAATTTTTTATGTTCCATCATTAAAACTGGTTATGATACTCTAATGCCAGAGAAGCAGGTAAAATTCCATCGCAACGACACTCCTTGGATCACAGAAAAACTGAAACAACTGATAAAGCTGAGACAACGTGCTTTTTCGTCTAGTAACACTTCTCTTTTCAAATTCTATCGGAATAAAGTGAACAGAATGAGGAAATCCTGTAGGGGAAAATATTTTGCTACCAGAGTTGCCAATCTAAAAAAGTCCAACCCGAAATCATGGTGGTCGGAAGTTAAACGTATTTCAGGTATGAAACCGGTAACCAGCTGCCTGCTGAATCAACTTCATATCGAAGATACAGAACATCTAACACATAAAGGTTTTTCAGATTTAATCAACAATAGCCTATTGGAACCAATGAATTCTTACAGTCCATTAGATGCCTCAGACGTAGGAATCCTGTTCGAAGGAATCCTGACGACCCACCAGATTTAGATGTGAACCTGACTGATATTGAAATGGTGTTAAAAACTGAAACGCCTAAACCCATCCAAAGCCCCAGGTCCCGATGACATTCCAAATTGGATTCTTCGAGATTATGCCGAAATCCTTGCCCCTATATCAAACCTATTGAATTCCTCCTACAAACAAAAGAAGCTTCCTTGTCATGGAAACAGGCTAATATAACACCTATTCCAAAGGAGAAACCTGTTAAGGATATAAACAAACACCTTAGACCAATATCGTTAACTCCTGTCCTATCTAAGCTTGCGGAGGAATTTGTCGTGGAAAAATACTTCGCCCCAGCTGTGCTTACGGTAATAGATCCCTTTCAATTTGGTGGCATCCCTCGATCTTCTGCTACCAAAGCTTTAATTTCTATGATTCATACTTGGTCTCAAGCCACTGATGGAACTGGAAATGCTGTAAGAGTGGTATTATTTGATTACAAAAAGGCTTTTGACCTGATTGACCACAAAATTTTAGCAAAAAAAGTCATCAATTTACCCATGCCAACTTTCATCAAGCGATGGGTGGTCGACTTCCTCATGAACAGACAACAACGAGTGAAATTAGCAAGACATTGTATGTCCGAATGGATCGATATTCCTTCCGGTGTCCCTCAGGGAACTAAACTGGGACCCTGGATGTTTATTCTTATGATAAATGACCTCCGCCCTCCTCATCATGAGCGATGGAAATACATTGACGATACTACTGCATCAGAAATTATTCATAGAGACTCATCCAGTAATATTCAAGATGCAGTCGATTGCGTTCAAAACTGGTCGGTAGAAAATAAGATGCAACTAAATACCTCGAAGTGCAAGGAAATCGTAATCAGTTTCACTAAAGTTGAGAAACAATTTCCTCGCGTAAAGATTAACTCAGGTCATATCGAAGTAGTCAAGCATGCCAGAATCTTAGGACTGACAATAACCAGTGATCTAAAGTGGAACCAACATATCAAGAACATTATTAAGAAAGCCAACAAACGCATCTACTTTATCATTCAATTGAAACGAGCCCACGTCCCTGAAACTGATGTTTTAAACTTCTACATTACCTGCATTAGACCAGTTATGGAATTTAGCTGCCAAGTATTCCACTTTGCTCTACCCTCTTATTTGTCAAACTCCCTGGAACGGATCCAAAAGCGTGTTCTATCCATAATCTATCCACAGATGAGTTATGCGGATCGCTTATCTAAATGTGGCATCAAAACTCTGAGTGACAGGCGTGTCGATGCATGCGAGAAACTTTTTACTGAAATCAGCACAACACCAGTGGCTAACATGCACGATATCATACCACCAAGATGCCTTTCAAGTTACAATCTGAGACATTCAAGAACTTTTGTCCTCCCAAAAACCAAAACAAACAGATTTAAAAACACTTTTATACCCTCATGCGTTAGACATTTTAATGACAAAATCTAACTTTTAGATCTTGATTCTCTTGAACTATTATATTAGCGTATTTTTACCCTACAATTATGTATTTTAAAAATTCATGTGTAAATAGAGTATAAATTAATTAACTATTTTATTAATCTATGTAAATTATAGCACGCAATTCAGCCTTATAGGCTGCTATGTGTTATCCTAATTAAATCTATCTATCTATCTATCTATCAAATGAACCTCTTACCTTTTGAACTTGTCTTTTAATAACTCGAACTTCGATACTGTACAGTATAAAACTGCAATAATCCATTTTACCTTTAATAAACAATAACGAAGCAAATATTAGACACGTTTAAACGGATCCGTCGAAATATTAAAAATAGAGTTTCACAAGGCGTTGATCCAAACGACAAACGAATATTTACTGATAACAATTCAATTTGAAGCACTCACCTTCTAAATTTGCCTTAACCAATTGCCCACTTGACCTTTATAAACAATTTATACAAAGCGAATATTAGAAATGGGAATATATAAAAAATGCAAATATATATGAAAATAGAATCAACGCGTGTATTAAGCAAATCCGTATGATGTCGCTCGAGAACAATGACTCTTTCATGTTTACAATGACAAAATTACAATGCGAATATCAATATTGATAGATTTTGGTAGAGTTGTGTGTTTGTTGTATGCCACTACAATACCAATATATACTATTTAATGGCTAAAACTCTTTTATACTTATTGACTTGTATTGACCACAATTGAATACTCACTCTGGGTGTATTGTCTATTGACGCAGTCATAGAATACATAACGATAGTAATAGGATACAACGAATATAACTGCTAAACAATTTTAGTAACAATTTGAACCACTAACTTTTAATCTTGCTTTCGATGTTTAGTTAAAACCGCAACTATACAAACACCCATTTCACTCAGATTTTCGGCTTTATTATTCTCTGTCACTGACCCGCTGTAAACCACGATCCGAAGAAAGAGACTGAACCTCGTGGACATCCACTTATATACTCCGTCACAATCATGTGGGAAAAATCAGTTCCGATACTTGTAGCGGTTATTACCCGGCGATGCTTTGCGGGCCACCCATTTGTCAATGGAAAGTATTGGCGGGGAAATTGTACACGGGTGCTTGCTTCTAATTCTTTGGTTAGTTTCTGCCGATTCTCTTGTATTCCCGGAGGTAACAGTTCATTCCATTGTAACTCTTTTTCCCACATCTCTTGCATTATAACTTTGGCATTAACGACTATGGGGTTAAGGAATCCGATAGGGTCATATATTATCGATGATGTACGTAATACTTCTCGCTTCGTTGCCGGACTGGAGTCGGATGTAATCGTCACTCTGTTTGGATAGTGCAAGGTGTCATGGACGGTATCCCACTGCATCCCAAGGACTTTAGGTTTGGGATTATCATTCAAAAGGTTTTCTTTCGGTGAAATAGTTTTGACAGCAGTATTATTGGAGGCCCATGATCTCAGATTGAATCCACCGGGTGTTATCAACATTCGGGGGGCAACTTCCTACAGGCTCCCAACCTAATAGGGGCCCCAATCTCGAGAGAGAGCCTAAAACTGAGCACGCCATCCTCAAAATGTAAGGGTTGATGTAAGGGCCCACTTGCAGATTGAGAGTATTTTTGAAATTGGGGGCCCCTTTTTAAGTTAATTCCACTTTCATTCTAGTTGGGGTCCTTATATGTCTTAGCACAGTTTTAGTCTTTTTCTGCTGTTTGAAAATAATGATGTCATAGGGGCCCCTAGAGAAAATTTTGGCCCGACCCCGCGAATTCTCTCAGCGGCCCTGTTTCTCAGTGCCTGAATTCTTGACGGTATGTTCAGAGGTTACTAACCTCCTGGCACATTACCCATTGGCACATTACCTTCGATCGATTCTGACCTAACCGTGCTTACTCTGAATAGTCTATTGTTAAGACGTGCAACATCGAAAAATCCCGGTGGATGGCAAGCTTTTATTTATGATCAGTATCCTAAGACGCGATATCACCTTGTACAATCTGCAGTGGAGGATTTCTGGGAGAAATGGGCGCAAATATACGCGTCAACTCTGGTGTTACATCGAAAGTGGAATGTGAATACTCGCAACTTACGCCCTGGAGATGTAGTGATTGTTGCTGAAAAGAATGTAATGCGTGGTGAATATTGTCCTGGTTTAGTTAAAGAAGTCTTCCCCGGTGAAGATGGTAAGGTTAGGCGTGTTTTAGTTATGTACAAGAACAATCCGCAAGATTACTACGGAATAGGTGAAGCTGTTACTGTCTCTCGAAGTGTTCAACGCCTCGTCTTACTTGTACCCGTGGAAACGAACGTTTCAGAAGGCAAAGATACCAAATGAAACTATTGAACTAACAATATGAACAAGTTATTTAAATTTCATTACGTTGTTTAGAATGCGATCGTATCGACCCCATCCTCCCGGTGTATTGGCATGGAGTTAGGGTCATAGTTATATTAGGGTGGTAGATGAAGACATTTCGCTGCGATCGCCATCAAGTTCATCAAGTAAGCAAGTACTGTTTTAGTTTGAGCCCGCGAAAAACACGTGCAAAAAGCCAAAAGCGTGTTTTTGACTGTTTTTGACTATTAAATAGCACGTTTGTTGTTATAAAGTATTAAGAAAACTCGTTTAAAAATCTTTTGTTTGTGAGTTTTTTGTTGTTTGAATATTCAGTAGTGCGCGTTAAAACGGGGTACATACAACAGTATGATTTGGCGATCACCGTTAATACACCAGGAGTGAAGATAATATGACCCAACATGACCGAAGAAACTTATTTAAATGAACTTCACAAGCAAGATAACACAATAAAAGACTTCACTGATACATTGTAGCCATTGTAAGTTTTTGTTTCTTATAAATTATTAATATCTACACAATGTGTCGTATAGATTGCCAAAATTGCTGACTCGAGGTAACGGCACGCGCCAAGAATTAAATATATTTATTGCCCTTGTTGACAGGGAAAATATTACAAATTCCTTCGATTAGTCCAAACTCCAAAGGGCAAAAATATTGCAAAACGTCAATCAGTGAGCTCACTGAAACCAGCCAAATGTTTGTTAATCCAAAGAAAGCCGTCCACAACACGTCTATATTGAATACACTCCATGATAATGTGAAATTAATGCTGTGATTATCCAGCAAATGCTCCCATTAAGCTTTGTTGATCGAGTCACTTGAGGCACCATAATTCAAAATGGCTGCTCAACCGGTCAAATTTTGTTTGAATTTTGGGGCATTTGTCAATATAGTGACGTATTACAAGTCAGCAATGTATGACTCCTATATCTATGGTTTACACCCTTTGTCCTTCATTAACAATCAGTCTATTTTCAATAAGGGACCATCAACAATTAGGTTTTGTCACGCTTAACAGCAAATTGGCCACTAAGGGGGGAGGGGGTCTTGCTCAATGCCATTAACAAGTTTTACATTACAAAAACTCATTCTATTAAGGCCTGATTCCACGAAATTCTAATTATTCCACAATTATTCTAAATGATTCTAATTCTAAATTATTCGCGATATTATTCGCGAGAAATTGTGTCTGCAGAATAAGGATGGCTGCACATCAGTGATTCTATTCAATTTCCTCACTTTTTTCGCTTTCGCAGTGAGTAGAACTGTTACTTCTACTCACTGGCGAAGCGAAATTTTTTCTCGCGAAGCCTGATTTATGTTTTCTGCGCATGCGTCAATTCATTTAGTGCATTTCGCTGAGAAAAAACACTCGTGGAATCAGACTTTTATAGTCTTCTTGACAAGAGACTTCGCAACGACTTGCATATTTTAAAGGGGAACTCCAGTCCCAAAACAAGTTGGGCTTAAATAAAAGATCCTACGTTTATTAGAGTGTTCCTAAATTATTTCGCTCCAAATATTAAAGGGTAAGGAAAAATTGCTTGCCAAAGTTCACGATTTTTCCAAATTTGGGCGCCATTTTGTTGTTTTCCGTGCAGACACGGAGTTTGTCAGCGCCCTCACTTTTTGACGTCATTGCGTGCTACTTAGCGGTGTTCGATCACGCAAACTATAGTTTTGTATGGCGATTAAACATGAATGTGAACTATTTATCGTTTTCAAACCATTCTAATTCTTCAAGACAAATTTTATAATGACACTTTACAGGCCGTCGAAGTCGAAAGGTTTCAATTTTAACATTGCCGAGCCTATGACTGGATAAGTTGGATGAATTAAACTGCGAGCCAGATCATGGTTGCTGGCATCCAACGCACACGAAGGTATAGGACATATGTCGAACATCTGGGATCTGCAGATCATTTTATTGAATACTATTGACTTGTAAATCTTTCTAATTTGCTTTTCATAATTACTTGCGAATTGAATTTTCTTGTGCTGAAATTGTATCAGTGGCATCGTTGACCGAGTTGGTTTACTTGGTTATTCAAGCATTCGCGATTGATATAGATACTTGACGCGGGCATAGGTCGCCCACATATCAATAATTCCGTATTAGTTTTACTTATACAATACAATACAATATACAATTTGTCATAGAATACAATGAGTAGAAATGTAACTTATGTGTTAAGCGAGGAAGCCGAAGAATAATAAAACAACTAGATCACCCGTTGCGTTATCGTGTGACAGGCACTACAGATATTAGGATATACGATATCATGATATTGTGTCTGCTAGCTGTTGCCACAAAGTTAATTAAATAGGTCATCGATAAAATGAAGAGATTTTCAAATAATAAAATTTGTATACAATAATGTAAATACTCTAAACAATAACCAAATTGTTTTATAACAGAAAACCTAGGGTTTCAATCAATGTGCTTGGATTAAAAGTATTTTTTCCGTCTGCTTGCTTTTAGTACGGCATTAGTACGAATTAAAGTACCAAAGTGGGTGCACGCGCAAAATATACAGGGGCGCCGGAAGGTAGCCGAAGCGGCGGGGGCAGCCCCATGAAAAGGGAACGAGCGCCGAAGGCACGACAAATTTGTAGGGTGATCCAGGGATACCCTCCCCCAGAAAATTTTTAAATCTACACTCTCTGAATTGGCATTTCCTGCATTTTGAGTGGAGATTTTACATAATTCTGAATATTATAAAACGCAATAATAAATTATAAAATACACAAAAGGATGAAAGTCTACACATTTTTCAGACTATGCACATATAAATTATACATCCAGATTTCCAGTTCATGTAAACCTATATACGAACTGTATATTTCCAGTTTATATAAACCTATGAGGGCTAGTCCTGTCACAAAAATAATAATTTATTCATTACAATGCACATTATTGTTAAGAAAAAGGGCAACCGGTTGCCCCTGTGTGCCCCCGTACTATAAGGGCAGCGGGGGCAGCTGCCCCCGTGGCTCCGGCGCCCCTGAAAATATACATACACGCACGCTTGTTGCATACATACAAACAGTTGATGGGATGGTGTTTGGGAGTTTAGAGTTTACTGTCACTATAGTATATATAAATTTGCGCTGAATTTAACATATGGCCACAGATATAATTATGTTCAGATCTTACATTATATGCTTTTGGTATACTTTCTTGTCTGTGCCCATGTCTGGAAAACCCAGCATATAGATCCAAGGTTATTAAACAGAATATTAAAACGATTTACAAGTCAGTAAAACGACCTGCAGATCCCCGATGTTCGACATATGGCTTATGCCTTCGCGTGCGTTGGATGCCAGCAACCACGATCTGGCTCGCAGTTTAATTTATCCAAGTTATCCATAGACAGAGGTACAGTAATGTTAAAATCGAAACCTTTCGACTTCGACGATCTGCAAAATGTCACCATTAAATTTGTCTTGAAGAATTTCTGAATTAGAATGGTTTGAAAACAATAAATAGTTCTGTTCACATTCATGTTTAATCGCCATACAAAACTATAGTTTGCATGATCAAACACAGCTAAGTAGCACGCTATGACGTCAAAAAATGAGGGCGCTGACAAATCCGCGTCTGCACGGAAAAGAACAAAATGAAGCAATTTCTCCTTACCCTTTAATATTTGGACCGAAATAATTAAAGAGCACTCTAATAAATATAGGATCTTTTATTTAAGCCCAACTTGTTTTGGGACTGGAGTTCCCCTTTAAATACAGCTGTGCCATTTATCTGCTTTGATGTTTGTTATGGCTATTAAAGTTAAGCAAGATGAAACTTAATTGCCAACGGCCCCTCAGGCTATCCTTACAGTTAAATTACTGATGCACATTAGATTTTCAACAGGAGCAAACCAAAACTCAATAACTAACAACAATAAAGTCATTAGCAACCCGTCGTTAAATATGCAAGATTACTACTGTCGTTCCAATTGAAGTGTTCCTAAAATATTGCATCAATTCATTACATAAGTTGATCAATACATTTGCTCAAAAATTGCTCAACTTCCTGTTCACTAGCATACTTGTTCCCAATTGGTCAATCAGTCACAGAAATGAGACGCCATTGGTCGATTCACACACACAGAAAGTTGATCAATTTTTCAACGTCTAGTCAATTTTGCTTCATTAAAAAAATAGAATAATATCCAAAGAACAAAATTAGGCATTTATTGCCCACATGTGACATTGTAAGCAATATAGCTAAATACGCAGTATCATGTGGCATGGACTAGTATACAAATAATGAGTATTTTCATTCTGTGAAAGATGGAATTTTTCATTCCACAAGGCAATAGCCAAGTGGAATGGGAAATTCCATCTTTCACCAAATGAAAATATTTTTACAAATGAAAACATTCATTACTGTTTTATATGACACCAAAATATATCAATATTATTAAAAGATTTATTGAATTAAATACAAAAGATATACATATGTCAGTTACATGTATAATGTTTAAAATTGATATAACAATCAAATAAACAAATTTTCAAATGAAGAATAAATATAATAATGGCATTCATTTAACAAAAACATTTTGTAAAAAATATATTTTTACACCCACCATTTTGTTTCAATTTAAAACAAATTAAGGGTTAAATGAGCTACAAACATGATACGGTTAGGATTTTGACAGATGGAATTTAATGAAAACCAAACCGTGCAACAGGGGCCAATAATGTTGGGACCGCCGGGACCGGTCATAGGCACATTGTGTAAAACTTTTTAAAAGTTGTTGATGGGAATTCAAAAGAAAAGTCAAAACTCCCAGTTATGGCAAATATTGATTGTAGTTAATCTGCATTGGAGAAAATACACAAAGCCATAAAGGCTGAGTCTATTCGGCCGACTATAGTATAGTAATGACCTATCATGTTAGGATTTCACATATTTATGCAGATATTTTGCAGGCACATTTTCAAATAATTTTTGTGGTCACAGGCAAACAAAAAAGTTATCGACCCCTGCCGTGCAATGGGAAAAAATCATATAGTAGCAGTCCATTAGGATCATAAAAATCGAATAGCACATGGTCATAATCAGCCAATGAAATGACGACAATTTAATAAGATGAATTAACTGGACTGTCTGACTTCATCTCTTCTTAACTCATTAAGGGGCTGTTTATATGGAAGCCGGGCTGGCTCGCTGACCAGGCCAGCCCACTTAGTGAGATCTCGCCGTTTAATTGATTTTATAGTAAGAACTACTGTGCGTTTATATGGACAAGCGGGCTGGCCCGGTTCCCGAGATCTCGCTTGAAAAAGGCGAGATCTCGCTTACCAGGATGAAAATTTCCCCATATAAACACTCGCTAACCGGGCCAGCCCAGTTGCCGGGATGAAAGTTGAAAGAGACACCGCCGCCAAATTGTCTGCAAGCTATTTTTAAGAACTGTCAAAACAATGTCAAAGGTCAAAACAACAAAATTTTCTCATATAAACACAAGACAAATTCATCCCGCTTACCGCGCTGCCCCGGTCAGCGAGCCGGCCTGGCTTTCATATAAACAGCCCCTAAGCCAATTCGCTCTATGTTGTTAATTTGTTATAAATTGTTACTATATCTTAATAATACCAGACGATTTTACTCATCAGGGGAGAGTAAAGTTGTGGAAATTGATGGGCTAAATATACATATCAGATGGTATTCAATATATACCCTATAATACAGCATGTGTTATATCAATCTGTCAGGTTGTCCTAATTTATATGTTTATCTTGAGACAGATACTGCATCTTTGGAGCTGGCGAAACAAGGTAAACGGTAGTTCTGTATGGTTCACTTGGCCCTCAGGACTCAAAGCAAATGATGCAAGAGATTATAATTATAATGCAAATGATGCAAGTATTGCATGATCTGCAGCCAGTTATGTGTTGTTGATATTAGCCAATATGGCAATGGAAAAGGTATTCAGATCATGGAAAACTTGCAGTCTTTATGACAATCACATGTCTACAAACTACAGTATGAGACAATTAGTGTAGCAAGACCAGTTGCCATGGCTAGCTTCACCACTACTCTTTCTAACTCCATACTATTTGAGTAATCAAAGGGAGAGTGGGAGACTGCCTGGACAGTACATTGTACTGTATGTATTACTATAAACAAGCACTCTTGGATCAGCAAGACCTCTGACAATAGAATCTTAAGAGAATAATAATTAAGTATTAACTTGTTAAGGCAAATGCATTGTACATTAGTAGGTTGACCTTGAATTAGTTAAGTACAGTATATACTGTACATATCAAATCTTCGCAATACAAAAATTCTAAATTGTTATTTTTCTAAGTCTCTATTGCGGCCAGAGGTTTTGCTCATGCATCCAAGAGAGATAGCTTGTAGCATTACATAATATCCACGCAGTTTCCCACTCTCCCTCTGATTACTCAAAATGTCTTACGTACCAGAGTTAGAAAGAACATACAGTAAACGTGCACTTAGATACTAGGGTAAAGATATGCAATACTGTACATTTCTGAAGGTTTCAAGAGCATGACCAGTTGGTATCTCTAGCTTGCATAAGACAACCAACTGCTTTGTGCATTAATGAGTTAAACAGTGGCGGACGCTTCATTCATGAAATATTTGGGGGGATCAATCCGGTCGCCACTTGCCAACCTATCTCTGCCCTTTTGTCCCTGAAGGTTTCCAAGGCATGCGAAAGTAGCAGTGAAACGCTCCTATAAGTCATAACATGCATAAACTAATTTATACCATTTTATACGCAAACTGATATGTCTATTTATAAACAATCAGTCAATACTTGTAACCATAGGACAATAATTTGATAACTGTTTACGACTATTGTAGTATTATTTTTAAATAGAGTCTTATTTCTTAACAGTTTTCAACGTTGTCTTTTTTCATGACGGGTTTTTTCATGACGGGTTTCACTAGCGAGTCGCGACTAAATGGCAATGTGATGATTTTATTCAATCTTCATTTTTAAAGCTAAACAATTATTTTTACAATTTAAAGTCAAAAGACAAAACGAAATGTAAGAAATGTTACATTAAATCATGTGCGAGACTTGAAAAGAATCCACTGGGCAACACAAATATGCCAGGATAATAGCAAACTGACTTTTACACGCTGATATTTGAAATGACATTGTTTTTTCATGCCAGTGCATGGTCTAAATAGACTGTAGAGTATAGTATAGATGAATGCGTTGTTGATTTCGGCATGTATGCTATATATATATAATCAGTGACAAAAGCAACCATAGTTTATCCAGCTGGCACATGTTTGTTAATAAGTGCATTTACGAAATATTAAAATACAAGCTTTGTGGGTAAAAATTATATCATTCTTGCACACTGTCGAATATATGATATATCATTCCAGTTTTATAATATATAAATAAACGCAGATTTTTAAGAATAGTTATGTGTTTTGAGCGCTTATGCTATACAATTCAAAGCAAACAACAAACTCGCGCGACGACCAAGTACAGTATGTGACCACCACAGAAGATAATTGAAGGGTTTTGTAGATGGAAAATTATTGAGTGTAAATTATATACATTTATTAGACCTAACCAGGAACAGCTGCGAAAAATGCAACTATAGGTCCCTGGCAGGAATCGAACCTGCGGCCCTGCGATTCCGGTGCAGCACTCCAACCAACTGAGCTGCACAGTCCAGTTGTCAAGCTCTAACCACAAGTTCAAGTATATATACTAGGGTACTGCCATGTTAAGTTGTGGGTAAATATCTTGATTTTGTTGCATCTCACTCGATTGAATAATAATAACCACTGCTACTTTCGCATGCCTTGGAAACCTTCAGGGACAAAAGGGCAGAGATAGGTTGGCAAGTGGCGACCGGATTGATCCCCCCAATATTTCATGAATGCACTGTTTAACTCATTAATGCACAAAGCAGTTGGTTGTCTTATGCAAGCTAGATTACATACTCTGTCTCAGTAGCGAAGCTAGAGATACCAACTGGTCATGCTCTTGAAACCTTCAGAAATGTACAGTATTGCGTATCTTTACCCTAGTATCTAAGTGCACGTTTACTGTATGTTCTTTCTAACTCTGGTGCAAGACATTTTGAGTAATCAGAGGGAGAGTGGGAAACTGCGTGGATATTATGTAATGCTACAAGCTACAGTAACTCTCTTGGATGCATGAGCAAAACCTCTGGCCGCAATAGAGACTTAGAAAAATAACAATTTAGAATTTTTGTATTGCGAAGATTTGATATGTACAGTATATACTTAACTAATTCAAGGTCAACCTACTAATGTACAATGCATTTGCCTTAACAAGTTAATACTTAATTATTATTCTC
Organism: Trachythela sp. YZ-2020; assembly: GCA_016169945.1. Taxonomy (NCBI): domain Eukaryota; kingdom Metazoa; phylum Cnidaria; class Anthozoa; order Malacalcyonacea; family Clavulariidae; genus Trachythela; species Trachythela sp. YZ-2020. The sequence goes on along the minus strand of JADLSH010000077.1, from coordinate 71,813 downwards.
TTAAGATTCTATTGTCAGAGGTCTTGCTGATCCAAGAGAGCTTGTTTATAGTACTACATACAGTACAATGTACTGTCCAGGCAGTCTCCCACTCTCCCTTTGATTACTCAAATAGTATGGAGTTAGAAAGAGTAGTGGCGAAGCTAGCCATGCCAACTAGTCTTGCTACACTAATTGTCTCATACTGTAGTTTGTAGACATGTGATTGTCAGGTTTCCATGATCTGAATACCTTTACATTGCGATATTGGCTAATATCAACCACACATAACTGGCTGCAGATCATGCAATACTTGCATCATTTGCATTATAATTACTCTTGCATCATTTGCTTTATAATCAGCACTATATAATTGTTCCAACCTTTGAGTCCTGATGGCAAGGTGAACCATACAGAACTACTGTATGCCTTGTTTTGCCAGCTCCAAAGATGCAGTACCTGTCTCAAGATAAACATATCAATTAGGACAACCTGACAGATTGATAGAACACATACTGTATTATAGATGGAAAATTATTGAGTTTAAATTATATACATTTATTAGACCTAACCAGGAACAGCTGCGAAAAATGCAACTATACATCCCTGGCAGAAATCGAACCTGCGGCCCTGCGATTCCGGTGCAGCACTCCAACCAACTGAGCTGCAGAGTCCAGTTGTCAAACTCTAACCACAAGTTCAAGCATATTAACTACTAAATAAAAGCTACTGTCTGTGATTTGTGCTATTTTGTTGTTTTCATTCAGGCAAACATTTGGAGATGTCACACTGCATACGTCACAAGGCCGGAAGTAAAAATGTTTTTTCGGTACCAGTCTTTCGCCTAATTGAGATTCAAAATAGCTGTGTTTATCGTAGTTTGTAGGCTGTTTTAAAGAATTTTACAGCGCTTTTACTGACAAACATATTTTTAGCAAGTCAAGGGAGGCCATTTCTATTGAAATATCGCGATTGTAAAATTTTTATTTTTCGTTGCATATACACTTTAAGAAAACTGCAGCATCGAATAATATCCACGATTTAAAATATGATTATATTTAACGTACCAATATACCGCAACAGCTTAATTTCAGTTTAGTATCTAGCGAGGTGTCTACTTTCTAAAGCCGGACAAATATTCTCTGCTGGTCCTGAACAATCAGCAAATATATTGTTTATTAAAATACAATACAATAGAAACTCCGAAAATAGTAAACATGCGAACGCTTACATGATGTAAAACAATAAAAATCTATTCCAAGGCAAAGTTGTTCTTGATGTTAAGTAGAACTGGAATATTATCAATGTTTACTGTCAAAGCTTGCGCAAAACATGTTTATGGGGTAATGCACTTTCACATTTTGGACTTCACTTCTCACTTATCTTGACATGACATTTCGTGGCTGAAATTCAATCTGAGTTTCTCCTGATCTCACATTTGTAAACAGACCTAACTTTTATTATTTTTTAATGTAGGTTGACTTCTCATCAATTATTGAACATGCCCAGACCATCATTGAATCCAACCGTATGGATAAATGTAAGTACTATTACACCTTCATCAGTTCATCTCAGAATTGCTATTACTGTACAATTAATTGTTTGCCTTAAATATATTGTACATATATTTATTACTAACTGTATACTGCTATCAGGATCATTCCCAAATTGGAAAGTTATCTTCAGTTGAATTATTGATGTCACAACTTTTTATAAAGGTAACAGTCAGATGTTCCCTGTTTTCCGGCCAAATTACAATTTTTCCGAACAAATGCCAAATCTATGAATCCATTGAACAGTGTGCTCTTTGCTCGGAGTAATTGGCTGGAAAGTGAATAAATACAATAAATACGGAAGATCACAAATGGTTTTATCCCTACAGTGCTATATTCGCAATTTTTTGAGAGACTGTCGATATGGTTTTACAGTATTGTGCTTATATTGTTTACAAAATTGGGCCCATGTTCAAATAGGTTGTTATAGAAATTATCTGCACCCCTCCCCCTCCGCGTTGTAGGTACTCAGTGGCTATATTAACTTCGGTGAGACGCACCTTAGTGAATGTAGGCTTGTGGTCACCTGGCCTTGGGCTACTCATTACTTATTGGTGAGGTATTACACCGGACGAAATCGGAGAACAGCTGCTGAGTTTGGTTTCAGTCGGACTGAAAACGCTCTGTTTCAGGCACGCTTTTAATCAGACATCTCCATATTGCTGGAATAGAACCTCAGTCACAGAACATACTCTGTGCCACCAAACCCTTGCCAGAGAATTAAAGGAAAGACTTGAAAATCCGTGGATGGTTCCCAACAGTCTTCTGTATATCTATGTTCCAAACATGTTGCTGTTATTTATGTAGAATACAGATGGAATAATGCTCCCAGACAAAGCAAGCTTGTACATCTTTGGTATTGATGACAGACAGTATAAGGAAGAAAATATTTATTGTAAGTTAAAATACGGCTTTTAATCCACAGATGTGTCAAAATAGGTATTCCAGCTTTAGCATGTTATAGTACGTTGGGTATTGAGTTTGTAGATTTACTTTTTTCGTATTGCATTGAAATTAGATGTATCCTTATTTCGAATTCAAATTTAATACTTTGAATAAAGATGTTCTAGAAAATTTAAAAACGGTTCAACTCACGGCAGGTTGTCAACAAGCCGTGAACAACTTGTTAACAGGCAGAGAAGAAGCAGTGCGAACACATCCTGATAACAAGTTGTTGAAACATCATTGGTACAAGTTTGCTGCAGCCTTGCTATAAGGTAGTGATTGCCCGATAATCAGAATCAGACCGATTATTGCGTTTTCGACAGACAATCGGAATCGGTAAGAGTTCTTTTATTTCCCGATCGTGTGTATAGGTTATAATATGGAAAAAGCGAGTCTTTCAAAGACGAAGATTTTGAAAAATTCACGAGTGCATTTCCCCAAATTGTACCAGAGACAATATTGATTAAAATTGTCTTTGCTTTTGGCTTGAAGATTTCAACTGTTACTGATTCCAAATTTGCATGATCTAAATATGGCCGTAATTTATCATTTTCAAAATTCTAATATAGATCGCAACACCCCCGCCATTACGATGTCTATCTTTACGAATAATTTCGTATCCATTAAGACTTACTTCATAATCTTGAACTGTTTCGTCAAGCATTGTTTCGCTTAAACAGATGATATCAAACTTGCAGTGATGATGATCTTCATTAGGTAGTAATTTAGTACCTTGATCAACAAAGCGTTGCTGTTATTTCGTCAACAAGCGTTATCTCCAACTTCTCCGAGATATTTCTTTTTGAAACGCTTTTTCAATGCTTTTCGTTATGCAGCTTACTGTTGGTAGTTGGTATCGACATATAAGGCTATGCATGAGCATGATGCCACGTCTCTCTCGGTTTTATGTACCGAGTTTGATTGTAACCAACATTATTTAAGAATTGATCGATTGTGTTGTAGTAGCACCTTGATGACTGCTTCAGATCCTAGATACTCTTGTTCAATTTGCAGACATTTTCTTTCACATATCCTTCTGGTTGAGTCATGTAAATTTCTTCTTCCAATTCACCATTCAGGAACGCTGTAGAAACGTCCATTTGATGTACTTCTAAATCTAACTGACTGGTTAGTAATTGCCATTAGAGAACGAATTGATGTATACTTTGCTACAGGAGAAAAGGTTTCTTCATAATCTAAACCAGGCTCTTGTGAGAATCCTTCTGAAACCAAACGAGCGTTGTGACTCTCTTTAAATACCCATCCAAAATCAATAGCTTTACGACCTGCGGGTAGATCTACTAATGTCCATGTATTGTTCTTAATATGAGCAGAGTATTCATTGTCTAGAGCGTGTTTCCATTGTTTTTTTTTATCTGTACGATTTAAAGTTTCCGCTACGGTTATGCTGTACATTTCTTCTTTTGACCGTGCATAATAAAACTATTTAATATGGAGTTTAACCAAATATACATTAATTTTGGTAGACTGTTTTATGTTAAGTTTCGGATTAAAATGCTAATTTTCTACCTCCTTTTTCATCGTCACAAACTTGTAGTTCTTCAGGTGACCCAAACCCAAACGTAAACTTATACTTTCTCCTGTACATTTTGGGACACTTTGGAGCTTTAAGCTAGGTTAATTGTGTGCTCCATGGGATAAATATTTAATACGTGTTACGGTCATTTATAGTGAATGTGGGTCTTTTTTTTTCTTTTTTTCTTTCTTTTTTTTTTTTTTTCTTTTTATTTTTTTTTTATTGTTTTTTTCCCATGTACAATAAATTTACTAAAATATTACAATAATTTCTAAAAATCTTGGGCTAGTGACCTACTAGAAATCTTAGCAGACTTTTTATTTAGGCCCCTAGTTATGTTCAATTGTGTTAGAGATTACATAATCAGTGTTCTCATTATACAAGTGCATACTATAGTATTGTAGATGTATTTAAATTTTTATATATCATATACATATAATGTGTTTTATGGTTTGTCTTATATATTAACTGGTAGTTGTGTGTAGCAAAAAATGTTGCTTAATTTGCTTTTTGAAGATGTTGTAGGAGTTTATCCCATTAAGTTTTGTTTCTAACGAATTCCATACATCAACTCCTTTATTTGAGAGAGTGTGTTCTACATAATTTGTCCTATTGTAACATTTGTGAAGTTTTGATGCATTTCTCGTGTTATATTCATGAATTTGGTTGTTTTTTAGAAAGTAATTTTTTAAAAAATCTGGTAAATTACCAAGGTGGTGGTATCGAAACATAAATAAGGCAGTTAAATAGTCATTTATTTTGAAGATGTCTAGGATATTTAATTCTTTGAAAATCGGCTCACTATGTTCTAAATAAGATTTGAATGTCATTAGGCGTACAATTTTTTTTTGTGTATTCATTATTTTTTGAATTCGACTTTTGTAAGTATTACCCCATGATAGGTTGCCATATATCAAGTATGGATAGACTAACGCATAATATATTAGTTTTCAGGCATTTCGGTTTAAGAACTGTCGGACTTTAGCTATTATACCAGCAGCTCTAATTATTTTCTTAGTTACCTTAGTTATATGTTCTTTCCAGGTCAAACATTCGTCTATGATAATGCCAAGGAAGGTTGTACTTTTAACTTGTTCAATATCTTTGCCATTTATACTAATTTTTATGGTTTGTTTCGGTTTTTTATTTGAAGATCTGAATAAAATTACTTTTGTTTTAGTAGTGTTTAGAGTTAATTTATTTACATTTAACCATTCAGCTGACTTTATCAATTTCTGTTTGTATAGTGTTATTGAGTGTCTCTAGACACTTGTTACTGTAAAATATATTAGTGTCATCTGCAAATAATATAAAAGAAGCTAATTTACTGCAATTTTCAATATCATTTATATAGAGTAGAAATAGAATTGGTCCAAGAATTGACTTCATGGACGCCACTTCTAATTACCATTTCTTTTGACTTAACTTGGTTGTATTTAACCATTTGTTTTCTGTTCTTTAAATAATCTTGAAACCATAATTGAGCTATTCCCGTATACCATAGTGTTCAAGTTTGCTGGATCAGAATCTTGTGATTAATTGTGTCAAACGCTTTTGACAAGTCGAGGAAAATACCTATTGTGTATTCTTCCTTACCGATTGCTTTAGAAATACTGTCAACAAGTTTAATGATTGCAAGCTCAGTGGATCTATTTTTCCTAAAGCCATACTGATTCTGTGTTAATATGTTATTTTTTTCTATGTGGTTAATTAATCTCTGATACATAAGCTTTTCTAACAATTTAGAAAAACAAGTGAGAACAGATATGGGTCGATAATTCTTAAATTCATTTTTTTCGTTTGCTTTAAAAATGGGGGTAACTAGAGCTATTTTTAGATCATCAGGAATAACCCCAGTGAGGAAGGTCAAGTTGAATATGTGTGAAAGTGGTTCAGAAATTTCTGTAGCAATTGTCTTAATAACTTGTGAACTTATACCATCATACCCAGGGCATTTTTTGGAAATCAAATTGTTTATCTCATTTTCTAATTCATATTTTGTAATTGGTCTAATAAAGAAGCTATTTTTACAGCTGTTAGAAAGGTACTTATCAAAGGTTGTTTTGCTATTCGGTAGTTTTTTTGCTAGTCCTGGGCCAATATTTACAAAATAGTCATTAAATCTATTTGCTATTGTGTTTGGATCAATTATTTTTTCTCCAGGGATGTTTCCATTAAATTATTTTGGTAACATCCTACTTGTCTTATTTTGATTCATAATTTCATTTAATGTATTCCATAATACCTTTGTATCATGTTTATATTTTATTAACTTTTCTTCATAATATTTCTTTTTTGCTAATTTTATTACATGATTTAATTTATTTTTATACTGTTTGTATGTTTTTTCGTTTTTTAAGATAGGGTAATGTAGGTATTTTTTATATAACTTGTTCTTTTTTGTAACTGATTTTGCGATACTTCTTGTCATCCATGGACTTCGATTTTTGTCAATATTTCTTTTTACTACTTTCTTTGTTAATGGAAAGTTTTTTTCATAGGCTGTTGAAAATAAGTTAAAAAATTCATTGTAGGATTCTGTCGTGTTGTTTTTTGAAAGTACATTTTCCCATGATATATTTTTAATTGTGTTAGTAAATGATTGGACATTTGCGTCATTGATAATCCTTTTACAGGTAAATTCAGTTTTTAAAGTTTTTTCATGGTGTGTATTTGAATTTCGTATATGAAATATTGGTAAATGATCAGAGATATCGCAAAAAATTAACCCATTTGTGCTTGATTCTATTGTTTCTATGTCATTAGTAAAAATATTGTCAATTAGAGTAGCCGTATGCTGTGTGATCCTTGTTGGTCTTAGCACAAGTGGAATATATGATGACGTGAACAGTTGTTCAAGAAATCTGATAGCATAATCACAAGATTCTGATTTTAATAGATCAATATTGAAATCTCCCATGAGATAGCATAATTTATTTTCTTTGTCTATTTGTCCTAGTATTTGGTTCATTTCAGTTTCAAATGAGTCAATTTTATTATTTGGTGGCCTATAAATTACACCTACTATAATATTTTTACCAACAGCTGTTATAATTTCAATAAAGACTGTTTCAATTATATTTTCAACGCTTGTGTTTAAATTAAATCAGTGCGTATTTTATATTTTAATTCATTTGCGATGTAAATACCTACTCCTCCTCCAGTTTTTGTTGATCTGTTCACATTTACAAAATCATAATTTTCTAATTTGAAAAGGTCTTCATTAGTTTCATTTAGCCAAGTTTCTGTTAAACCTATTAACTGGAACGGTTTATTTAATGAATGTATTAATTGTTTGAAGGAGTCAAATTTATTAATTATGCTTCTAATATTTAAGTGCATTATCGAAAAATTATTATTTAGATTTTCTTTATTTATTTGTTCCTTAAAATCATTTGGTAGGTAATATTCACAGTTTATTTTTGATGATTTATCGAGATTTGCGTTGTTTTCAGATAGCGCTATATTATTACTCGTGTCGAAAGGGTTGAATTTCAAATGCCTTAGTCTATCCATTTCGTCTTCACTGATATTGTTACCGTTTGCGACAGTAAATTCATAGTCTAAATCATCGAGTGTTTGAAAAGGTAAAGAATTAGCTAAGCAATGTTGGCACAAATCAATTGTAGTGTTATCTTTGTTGGGGTTGAAAGATTTTGTGCATGCCGGCACAGCGTGAAACCATTTGCTACATGTGAGACATTCAATAGATTTTTGTGTTTTTTGAATAGTTTTGAAGCAAGTAGAACATTTCTTCTTGTGCTCATTGTTAAGAGTGGTCATTGCCATTGAAAAGGTTTATAGTGCAATATTTGAGATGTGAAATAAACTATAAACTTTGTTTAGTTGGTGAAATATAGACTACGTTATATAGACTATCAGGTTTCAAATTTTCAAGGCCTATTATTAAACTTAAAGACTTGCCCTTCAATTATGAACTTATCTCATACTATTTTGGCTCTTTTACATTCTGCTTTGGCTTTCTTCAATTCGGGGTATAATGTCTTTCTCAAGCTTTCGATCTCTTCTGGGAACTGTTCAGCTACTCCGATATTTGTTCCTTTAAGTTTCCTCGCGTTAAGCCGCACATTTTCTCTGTCCTGGTGATAGTTAAATTTGACCACAATCGGTCGCGGTTTGCGATTTCCTCCTATTTTTCTCCCAATTCTATGGGACCGATCAATCTTGACTTGATTAGTTGCGTCGTGTATTTCCATTTTCGTTTCCAGTAGCTCGTGAATTATTTTCGTAGTGTCCTTTTTGTCGTGTTCCGGTATGTTAAAAAACAGTAGATTGTCGCGCATTGATCTCGCTTGTAGGTCAACTATTTTGTTGCGTAATGTGGCGTTGTCTTCTTCTAGTTTTCCGATTCTTTCCTCGGCTTTATCTTGGTTGGCTTTAGTTGCTTCATTTTCTTTTTTTAAATCAGCTATTTCAGCATGTGCGAATTCTAAAGAATGTTTTATCTCTTTCATGTCTGTTTCTATTCCGTCAAGCTTCTCCAATTTCGTCATCATGGTCGTAAACATCTGTTGAATTTGCCGCATATCTACGTCTTTTTCTCCTTCTTTTTCCTCCATTCTTGTCTCTGGTGTGTTGGGTTTTGTTATTTTAGTTTTGACTGCTTTAACAGGCGTACATAGGTGAGTATTATTCAAATTTTGCGCAGCGCGCTTGGTGGCTTGTTTTTTGTCCGCCATGTAATATGATTCCTCGAGTCATTTATAGTGGGGATTGCGAAATAATTAACACAAATATCAAAATGGCTAGCGCATACGAGCGATCGACATTAATCTTGAAACATTTTTCGAACCATTTTGGCAGATTTAATACGTTTTTCTTTGTCTATTGGCTTTACTGTAGTAAAGTATTTAAGTAAACATTAAAGGCGAATATTTTTCTATGTTCAAAATCGAAATATGATGTCATGTGAGTAGTCAATAATTTGTCGAACATGAAAAGAAACCAAACGTATGCTTTGATATTGCAATTAAAAATCATACTTTCGTACTGATTTGCGAATATATATAATGTAATCCGTGCACGTCCACGTGAATCGTTGCTAAATATACTAGCTTTTATTGCCTTGCCTTGAATATAGATACGATATATGAAATTTCCGCGCCGTCGAAACTGCCCATGGTAACGTCAAACAAACTCTTGCTATCTTTTTTTATCCATGAAATTCCGGTATTGAAAAGGAGAGATTTTCTGGCATGTTTTATTATTGAAATATCCTATTGTTTTATTATTAATTAATTTTGTCCAAAATAACTTTGCTTATTTTCCCGGATTCGCTTTTAGCGGGATTAATTGATCGGCATTTTGGATTGTTTTCGAAATTTTCTTTGTGGTCTTTTAAAGATATAAATGCTTCGCGTTTTTTCATTTTTTTCAATTCTGTCGCCGATTCCTAAATTGTTCAAAATGTTTTTTAGTTCTGAATCAATTTCATCTATAGTGTCGTCGGATCCATGCTTATATGTTTTTGTGATGTTGTCATGTAAGAGCTTGTTGTATGTGTCGAGCGAGCTTTCATAAATATTCCTAGTTTTGTCTGCAAAAATGAAAATGTTGGGAGACGAATTGATTTTCTTTAGATCGTTAGTCATCTGTAAAAGAATCATCATGCCTGTTGCAGACGAGTTTTGAGGCAAGCCAAAATCTATAATTTGCTCTAACTATATGTTGTCGCGTGTATGATTACCATCAACATTAGATTTAACAGGAGTCTTGTATCTTACAGTTCAGTTCTTCTGTACTCTGGTGTAAAAGATATTAAGCAATATAGCTTGTAGAAGTTACTGTTACACTGTTAATTTCAAGGAGTTATTTTAACTATCCGGCCGGATAATCAGGTCAGATCTGTTTCAACTATCCGGTGCATCGCTATTGTCAAAGCCCATGCATGTGTCAGTATAGTTTGTTTAATAAATGTTTGCTGATTCATTAGCTCACAAATCAATATAAGTGCTTGAGATTTTTCAAATTATTTGTGGCTAACCAGTAATCTTCTGCTGCTGTTTTATTAACCTTATATTTTTTCTTAGGGATTGTTTTAATGGATTCATACAGTAATATCCTGATGCTGAAGTTGATTGAAGTTTAATACTATACCACTATAATGAAGTCAATATCATGGCATCCTACTTCATTGTCAATATTGGAAATGTTATTCATTTGTTGGAGAACATAATATATGGAATACCAAGCAAAGCAAGGAGATGAGTGGCCAACTAGTGGTATACAACTTGTTTAGTACTAAAATTCTACCAATTGACCCACATAACATTATGATAATGCTGTGAACACTACAAGCATGTTATAACCATGATATCATTCGAAGAATGATGTCGAGCCTAACAATGTAAATAACTAGAGCAAATTGCATGCCTGTTGTGTATATCATATTTTGCTTAGAAAATATATTATTTTGACCTTAAAATGTTTTTATTGATTTCCAAACTTAATTAAGAGCCCTTCCTTACTCTAATCTATAGGAGTTATTTTGACTCCCAAATTGGAGTAAAGGGAAAAGGTACAGAAATACTCCAGTTTTTTAACTCCATTTCTGGAGTAATTTTTACTCCATTCTTAGAGTAGTTTTTACTCCTACTGGAGTAAATTTCACTCCACTTGTGGAGTACAATTTATTCCAAAATTGGAGTTAAAAAACTGGAGTAAAATTTACTCCAGAAAAGGAGCCATTCTGTACCTTTTTTTTTTACTCCACTTTTGGAGTTAAAATAACTCCTTGAAATTAACAGTGTAAGTAAACTGTTTTGGCAACACAGCATATTGTCCAGTGTGCATGGTTAAAGATGTGCTACCTTCAAATATTTTCTGTCCTTCTTTTTAGTGATGGAAAGCTCACGATTGGCAAATTTCAATTTGTAGTAAATGCACAACCTCAAAAACAATTTTTGTACTAATTCCAATGGAAATTCATCACAGCATTTAAATGGCTATAGCATCAGTGTTGAGATTGTTGGACTTTTTGTGTTGTTGTACTGAATTTTTGTGGATGAAAGTTTTTAAAGATATAAAACCAGTTTTCCTCTAGCAATAGTTTCGCGCAAGGACTTTGCTCACATTTTGTGAGTTTTCAACTCGGTATTCTGGAACTAGTTGGACGAAGAAATAAAAAAGTTGTTTTGCGCAAAAAAATTGCTAATGGAAAATCAGCATAGATATCAGCTAGTAAAAAGTATAGGTATGAAAAGAGTAAAATATTTATAAATACATTGATATTGATTCTCCAATAATTGAACGATTAAATCATTCGTTAGATTTATGTCATTATATACGCCTAGTTTCCCGTTGAGTATGACATTGGTTGTAGTCATTACGGATTGATAACGTAGGCCCAGTACTCAATAGAGGTTTGGAAGTTTCTAATTGATTCTGATTTTATGGAAAAATAGTCGACAAGTCAATGTAGCATTTTGAAAGAGTTAAAAAATCAACTACCATATTTTAAGGCAAACAATATATGTATGTTGCACAAATATAAATGAACTTGAATATAGAATAACTTTCAAACATATAATTCACATAAGAGTCTGAAACAAGATTGAGATCTTGCATTCCAGTTTGAACCATACCAAACTAAAATTAAATTAAAAGTTTTTTTTACACTTTTGGACTTGTACAACTTGTACACAGTAAAAAAAACTAGATGTCAAAGTTTCATTTACTTGGTTTCCTTTGTAAAAAAACACTTCAACTTGCATGCACCAAATTCAGATTTTGTTGCAAGTTGAAACCAGTTTTATTGCCTGATATATTACTCTGCCAACAAGTCTTAATAACTAAGGTGATAGCAACAATAATATACTTGGTGCTAAATGTAACATAAACTTGAATAACAGAAAAAATTCTCATCTTCAAATTATTTTCCCCTTCATTGTAGAATGTAGAGTAAACTGTTAACACAATCTTAAAAACTAGAGTGAATATTAGAATCTTCTCACAGATTTATAATTAAAACTGTCATCAAAATAAATCAGGTCTTTCATTGTCTGTTTTGTAAATTAGGTCCCTTGATTGATCCAAGCATTGATCTTTAAAACTATTTTTCCAATATCAATGAACAGTCATATTAAGGTCATAGGAGGCCTTGTGATACCAAATTCGTAAAGCCACAGCCAAAGGATTTTAATAGGTTCAAGTCAAGATATTATCCCCAAAATTTATTTTTGAAGACCAATTTCTTTCATATCGCAGTATTCTTTTATATTAAACTATTGCAGGCCAATATGCCAAGTTTATAATATTTCATTGCTCTTGGTGAGTACTGAGTACCGTCAATTCGTCAAAGCTTGATCACAGATTCACAGAAAGTTCTATGAACTAGTTTATTTCCTTCATTGCCCATGGCGTGTACGTCCTTAATCCTTTTATACACCGTGAAATATCATCAACTTATCACTCAAAACATATCGTACGGCGATGACTAAGCTCACAGAAGCTATATAACTTGTATGACAATGTATGACAATGGCCAAATTCCACGATTAAATTCGTTTCTCATCCTCATAGTGACAATTAAACCAAAGAACAGCCTTTTCTTTATAATATTTCAAAGTTTCCTGAGTTTCGCTTGGATACATAAAAAGCTAGAGCACTTTTAGTGGCTCTATTTCGTATTCCGCCATACTAACTCCTATAAAATTTCCTCTGGTTTGGTTGCTTTCAACATGGCGGCCACACCGGAAGTCGGCTGAAATTCTGGCACACTTTTTACCCCGGAGTGAAGCTTCTGCTCATGTCTATTCTGTGGTTGGGTTGGGAGTTAACAGGTGGGCAATTTGTCGACGCTGACCGAAAACAGCGGGCTCATTTCTTCTTGAGTTGCCATTTTCGCGCCGAAGAGCAAAAGTATAAACTTTCGGAGAATATTTTAGCTGTTTACTATCAAATATGGTTATCAAACAGTTTATAATCTTACTGAGGAAGGCCAACGGTTTCTGAAAAGCTAAAGTACGTCGAAATCGGCTTTGGAATAGAATATATTTTCACCGGGGAAACATGAAATAAATGGATGCTGACATCAATCACAAGATTTTGCCCATGGCTACAGAGCTAGTTGGATTTAAACAGATGTTAAAAAGTAAGTGAAAATGTGAACTTTGTGAATTATACTTTCATTAAAATGTTTCAGAAGGTCTCCTAATGCCAAACTAAACGGGTGACAGAGCTGTCAGTTTACCCATATTTCAATGTTTATGTTGAATTGACCCATCTTCTTTGAAGTATACCTTGACAGTTAGGGTATGCTCATCACTTGAAATTAGGTTTAAATCAAAGTTTTATCTATAGTATTTTTATTAGAATTAAAATTATTCATGGGAAAAATGCGCCAAAGGGTTGAAATTGCCCTTGTAAATGTACACTATTTTTGACATGTTTGGGTTAGTATTTTGAAAAGGTGTTCTGGAAGGAAAATATGTCTTGAACAATACTGGTTGATTCTTAAATTATAACTAGTGTTCTGTAAATCACAGAAAATTGAAAAAAATCTCATCCATCAACAATATTTTGGATTGTATGAGGTCCCAAATAGAGCTTATTTCAATGTTGAATCTGTTTATCTGGAAAAACTTTGAAAATTTAATAAATCAAGAATTTGACTATGCTCGTCACTCAAAACCATATTTTACTAATTGCTTTTTTACCTGGTTTTGTAGCAGAGCCAGTTATGTGACCATGAAAAATGCGCGCGATATAAATTTTTAGCTCGGAATATGGGTGTGTCAGCCTTCACCAACTGCAGCCCCCTTAAGAAAATGTTATAGCAATTTGGTATATTCATATGTTTATACTGTTTTGTGTTTACAAAATGATTGGTAGAGTAACTGGCATATCATTTTCTATTTTGGCTTGGATTTTAAATACACCTTGGGCATTATTGGCCTACATTTGCCTTACAATTCCCATGTTTTTGGCCATTTCTGCAAAGATTTAGTATTATTTATGTTTTTTCTTGCAGATAAATTCTTCCATGTTGTTGATATAACACTGTCAAGTCTTGTAAAAGGCTCTTATTAATCATCTTTGGTCTTTTGGAAATATAATATTCACACAACATGCTCTTTTATGTAAGCTCTCAATGATGAGGAAATGGCTACACATTGACATTTTGTATGGCGATTGTGCTTACTTTATTCAAAACAGTGTTCTGAGGTCATTATGTCAGTGCTTACTATCAGTCATTCATAGTGCACTTGGTAATGTTAGCCAAATTCATGATTATACAAATTGTTTTGAGAAACTAACAGTACGTAGTTTGTGAATTAGACCTGGTGTGTTTACAAACTTTAGAATAATAATTTAAGTAAATTTGACTTTTATTGTATTTATACCATGTGTTTAACAGAAGTAATCCTGTATTTATATATCAGCCTAATAAAATGATTAAAAAAGTATTGAAAAGTCTACAAACATGTTGTATAATATTTGTTATTGATATGTATATTTAGATTTAATTAAATTACATCTAATTCTTTGCTCAAATGAGCACTAAAATACTGGAATCTTTCAGATCAGTGAAGAATATTATTATTCCTTATATAGCTAAGTATTTAATCTGTTTCTGTTTAATTTAAACAAATGATGGGGAAGTAACTTGGGGAATATTGATGGCTTTCTCAAAAAGAGTGAGCTTGCCTGTTTTCAAAGCATAAAAAGGGAAAAAACGGAGCAAAATGACTTCTTTAACATTTTAAAACCTTTGGGAAGCATTGCTAAATGTTTTCCATTAATTTTTGCAAAGTTTCCTTTGATTGCAATGCTGTTTTATCAACTTGAAAAGCGGAGAAATCTACGAAACACTCCTTCGATGCGTCGCCATATTGAATTTCTTCAACTCGCCCCAGGGATTGCGCTAAGTTTCGCTCATAAACTAGCGCATCCTTGCGCATGCTCAGACAAAATGCCCACCTGTTTTGGGAGTTGACTCTCCTGAAATAATTCATAGAAATGACATAAGCACGGAAAGACGGACTGGTGTCTAATTTCCTTACTACGCGCGCAAAGTTTTCTGGGATAGCGTCACTTTCATTTCAAATTTTAATTTGAAAAATTATGTTGGAAAATACAAGCAATATATTTGCTTTTTCTTCTCGAAATCCACAAGAATTTCAAGAGTTATAGCTCAGGAACGCTGGTATAATATTCAGGTAAGGATATTTCAATGTTTTTATGTAATATAAAGCAATTATAAAGGCAATGTTGCGTGCGTTGTGCCGTTGTGTCGCCGTAAGAAAATATTTGAATTTTAACGCGGCAAAAATTCCCTTGTACTTATCAATTTAGTTCAGAATCAAAACGATAATATAAACTACGGCCTACTTAACAATTATATTAATCTATACCATACAAACTCTGACATTAGAGTAGACTTATGAATGTTTTTATATACACGCCTGGCAAAAAGTTAGTCAAAATCGACAGAGGAAAATGTCCGAAAATTTTGCCGGAAGTGTCAACAAATTCTGGGGGACTGCTGACGAATTTCGTGAGGTGAAAATTGGGTATTTTGAGTGCAATACTATACAAAGGGGGGTGTTGTTGAATAAATATTGTTTAGACGAGTAAATTGTGGACAATATAACTTTTCCAACGACCCCTAATGTTCCTAGGTTACCATTTCAATCAAGCGTTGATCAGCATTTGTCCTCGGGATGTTTTGTATGATGGCCGATTTTCGCTGGCCGCGTGAAATTGCTGATTTATTATTTTGGAGAATTATTATAATTTGAGAAACAAGATGAAACCCTCTTCTAAGATCGCCTCGTTTTAGATTTTTTAATTTGGATCGGCAATGTGGTAAATTTTGACACAAACTAGGAGTGACTGTTGGCTGTTCGGCATATTAATGTTGGAAAATTCGCGTGCGACAAGAGTACTCGAAGTAGCTAAAATATTGTTCATTTCAACTATAATGGTAAGAAAATGTAGAGATATTAATAGAAATACTTGGCAGCAGTTCAATTTTTATTAAGAAGAAGCTAGTTCTAATCAATAACATTTGAATAAAGATGCCTAAAACTCGTTAAACTGTGGTAAATTTGCATCTATAAATACAGTGAGACAAACCACAGTAGTTTGCAGTGTTTTGAATGATGATGTATATTTTCAAATATGGATTAACAGTTTTATGCCAAAGTGGAAATTGTTTTAACTTGATTTATGTCCCCTCTGTGTTTAGTTATTTATTTTCCATAAGTCCTCATTTTAAAACTAGAATATAGATCATATGTTATGATACCACTGGTTTTATGTAAATAGTGTGATGCTATGTAAAATGAAGCCAAAATTATGTATCTTCAGTTTCTGAAATCATTTTATATTTCCAATAACCTGCTAATTGTGTACTTATTTCCTTTGCATTAAATTATTGAAGTGTCTGACTATAGTTTTTTAGGGAACTTTGACAAACAATTAATCAATTTTCGGACAGTTTCTGTAATTAGTATTGACCAGGTCATATTATAAATACCACTACTATAATAATAGTAGAAGTGGTTCAGCATGGCAAAAATACTTATTGATTTAGTCATCTCCTTTAACAAAGCATTCTATGTGTCCTTAAATAGTGATTTCCCTACGGTATTTTACCAATCTGGTACTCTTCTCCATCATAAAAGAACACACACTGGGAACAAACCTTGTGGATGTTATATTTAGTAAGAAGCAATTTACAGAATCTTGAGATTTAGTAAAGTCATAAGATCACATATTGAACACAAACCTTATAAATGTAATGCTTTCCCAACCTACCAACTTTTTCAAACATATAAATATGGTGTTTGCTACAAAATATTTGTACACTCAAATTATTTAACAAGAAATAGAAAACACAGACTGGAAATTTAAGCTTATGTGTGTGATGTTTGTATGCAGAGATAAGCAACATGTATGAGTTTGATTATTTGTATTGCACACATCTGTATTGTAAATTATTGTATTTAAATGTGCCAAATTAAAAATGATTTGACAAAACAATTGGCATTCGATGCCTCTCTTGGCTATGATAAAATGCTTTATGGATGTAAAATACAATTCCTCTGTCCTTGGTAATTAGATTTCAACTCAGTCCTTAATAAAGGAATAACAACTTAAAGCAACAGTAGTGTTTTAGGGAACTTTAACAACAATTAATCAACTTTCTGACAGTTTCTGTAATAGTATTGACCAGGTCATATTATAATTACCACTACTGTAATAATAGTAGAAGTGGTTCAGCATGGCAAAAATACTTATTGGTTTAGTCATCTCCTTTAACAAAGCATTCTATGTGTCCTTAAATAATGACTAATGCCTTGGAAGGATCATACAGTCTTCATAATATTGATAAAAGTGTACACTGTTCAGTATGCACTGCTGTATTAAAATGTACAGTTGACTTTAGTTTGTACAATTTGAAGAACTTCAGGTAAAATATATCTTTGAAGTGACATTTGATCTTCTTAAATTTTCCCCACACAATCCTTTGCAGACCGTCTTATTTTCATGAGTAATACACATATCTGAAATTGGACAGGACCACGACCAAGTCATTTAGTCATTACAAAATCTATAATTATAATGTAGCTTGCTAGCTTTCATCAATGTTTTGCCCCAGAAATTTAAAATACTGACACATATATCCACAATTTTCACGGAAAATTCTTGGCTTGGAGTCACTCCCAAATTTTTCACTAAATTGCGTTTTTTCCACAATATATTACTGAAACATTAAATTTTCACTCATTGAGCGAGCGCCATCTTGGATAATTAATGTATTCTTAACGATGCACCGCTGACACGACTGAATGGCGACCTCTGGCGATTTTGATTAACTTTTTGCCAGGCGTGATATGAATTATGTGATTGTTTCATAAGTTGAGCATTGTTTCAATGAATCAATGTATAGTCTATTTATAGTACCCTGAGAAAATGTCTTGACAATTTTAAATAATGTGCAACTTCCATAATATTATAATTGTTATTTAATGAGGTATATTTAAAATGCTTCAATAAAACCTACAGGTCATTGAGGTCAATGTAAATGCATGTAGCTGAGTGGATACATGAAATTTTTGAATTTTTGGAATTACCCTGAGGGATGAGAAATATTCCGAGGGCAAAGCCCGAGGGATATTTCATCCCGAAGGGTAATTTTTTGGGAATACCTTGAGTGAAAGGTCTATAAATGATATATTATACCGAACCTTGCATGACTTTACTTGTGCTAGATGATGAAATTAGATGATGGCCTGGGTACGAGCGGGGTATTAAAAAGTCAAATTCCAGCTCAAGCCTCGACTCAAATACCATGCCCCGGGGAAACGACTCAGGATACAGGTATTCACTGAAAAATACCACGGTCGTGTGGTACAAGCCTAGTTCTCTGATTGGACAAACTTATTGTGAGGTATAATATTATAATATATAATAACTTTCCCTCCAAGCTTTTCGGCACAAACCAACAATATATGATGCCCATTTTTTTGGGGGGGGAGGGTGGTGGTACTAAAGCTGACTTTTACTGACCGCTGCTCTCGATGATTTTTGTGGACTCTTCCTAACTCAGCTATACCCTGCTTGTTCCTCCAAAGTATGCTGTCCAGGAGAGCAGGGTGAAGAAAGCATTTACATAGACCTGTGCATCATGCCTAAGGGAGTTTTGGAATCTCAGGAGGCTAACTGTACATAAGCAATAGCTAATTGTGTTCTAATTATAACCTGTGTGCTCTATAGTAACACTGGACCTTACCCACTTCTAGTGGGGTCACTAGGGGTGTATTTTGATATGGAACTCACTGCAAGAATATTTATTATTGTGTGAGAATTGATTATTTTTTATACAACTGTGATCTCGTCAAATAGTAGTTAAGTCAGCTATGTCCTGCCTAATGAAAGAGAATATCATAATTATGTATTATTAGCAGGTCTACACCTGTTTAATTGCATTCATTAGAATGATGCAATTATTTTAAGTTAATCTGAATTTTGTATTTACTTATGTACCTTACTTTCAATGTATTTTATAGATAACCTAATTATATGTGATTGTGAAGCTGGAAAAATATTGATATTTATGTATGGTTCACCTTGGCATCGCAACTAAAGTAATAGAGCAACTTTGTATCGCTGAGGAAGATAACGCAACCTTGTTCACACTAGTGCTAAAATAGCACCTAAATCAGGTGCTATTTTGATGCGAATATTCGGGTGTTAAACCAACTCCTAAATCAGTGCTATTTTAACACTACAAAAGGTGTTGTTTTAGCACCGTAACTAGTGTTAAATCAACACCATCAACAGCGGTGTTAAAATAGCACCCAAAAAAGGTGTCATTTTTTACCTAATTTTTTAGCACCACTTTTTGGTGTTAAATCGACACCCCAAAATTAACAGTGCGAGCACTCTTTGCGTTTCGTAGACCTAAACCTACACGTATATATATATATATATATATATATATATATATATATATATAGTTTTTCGCTTACCTCAAAACTTGTCTGCAACAGGCTGTTTCATCTGTAAAAGAATCATCAGGCAGTTTACAAGTATCGAAAAGAAATGACCGCTTATATGCTTCCTGCCGGGGCGTGGGAGTGTGTGTGGGAGACAATGTGTGCATGCATGGCTTTGTTTGCGTTGTTTACGCGAAATTTGTTACGGTGACGACATCGTGAAATTATTTCAGCTCTTTTGTTGAGTAAACAATCCTTGTTTTTTTCTTTCAAAATACAAAATTTTTCATCTAAACATAAATTGCATCGTTTTGATCCTCCCGTATACGAAATAGAATGTTTTAAAATCTGCCAATTAATACTGAAATCCTTATTGTTTTCTTTCAATGTCCAAATATATTTCGAAAGTTCCGTGTCATTTGCATGCTTTTTATGCTGAAAAGATTTAGTGTGGTTGGCCAATCGCTCTTTGAATGTGGTTGCAGTCATGCCAATGTAATTTTTGATCGTGTTTGTGTTGCTTACTGTGACTGTTGCTTTGTATACTATGTCCCTAGTCATGCATTGTTTTTGAAGCGGGCAAATGGTGTTTTTTCTACAACTGCAATTGGTAGTGTCCCTCTCCTGTGGCTTGTTATTTCTAGATATGCGTGCATTGTGTTTAGTGATTACTGACTTAATATTGTTCATGCAGCTATAGCTTACTTTAACTGTATTTCTGTTAAAAATTTTATGTAGCTTGTGGTGCGGTGGAAAATGCTTGTCAATTAGACTAAGGAAATTACGTCCCATGTTTGTGCTAACACTCTTGCTAAATGGTGGGTTGAACCAAATGATGTTGCGTTGCCTATTCCTGCGTTGTTTTTGCGGTGTGTGCTGAGTGTAGCTAAGTTCATGATTAAAGTTGCTATGCCTAAGTGCGTTCTGATATATGGGTGCAGATTCCTGAAAAGTTTGCTCATCTGATGAAAGAAGTGCGATGCGCTTGTTAATTGATGCAGGTAGTTGCCTTGTGATGCTCGGTGGGTGATTAGAGTGCATATTTATGTATAGTGGATCGTCATTGGGCTTCCTATAGGGCCTATGTTTTCCATTGTTAAGGTCGAAAGTTACATCTAAAAAGTTTACAATGCGTAAATTTGATTCGGCGGTAATTTTTAGGTCAAACTGCTCGAAAATTTTGTGGAGATCTTTTCTTGTTTTGTCTGCTAAACGTGCTGATTTACTTTTATAATAGCCAAACCGTCATCTCTATATAGGCCGATGCTTTCTTTGCCAAATTTCTTACTCAGGTGGTTTAAAATGAAAAGGCCTACTAACTCACAAATTTCCGCGCCGTCGAAACTGCCCATGCTAACGTCAAACAAACTATGGCTATCTTTTTTTATCCATGAAATTCCGGTATTGTAAAGGAGAGATTTTCTAGCGTGTTTTATTATTGAAATATCGTTTTCCGGTATAGTAGCCAAATTTGAAGCCCAAGATAAAGCTTGGTCCAATAGTTTTTCAGAAATAGATGGGTAGAAATCCACAATGTCAAACGAAATAAAACTGTGTCTGTCCTTATCTTTATATTGCCAAACCAATGAATAACTTGTTTTGTATTCCTCCATTGATTTAAATTCAGTTTTTCTCTCAAATTGGAATTAATTTTGTCCAAAATAACTTTGCTTATTTTTCCGGATTCGCTTTTAGCGGGATTAATTAATCGGCATTTTGGATTGTTTTCGAAATTTTCTTTGTGATCTTTTAAAGATATAAATGCTTCGCGTTTTTTCATTTTTTCAATTCTGTCGCCGATTCCTAAATTGTTCGAAATGTTTTTTAGTTCTGAATCAATTTCATCTATAGTGTCCTCGGATCCATGCTTATATGTTTTTGTGATGTTGTCATGTAAGAGCTTGTTGTATGTGTCGAGCGAGGTTTCATAAATATTCCTAGTTTTGTCTGCAAAAATGAAAATGTTGGGAGACGAATTGATTTTCTTTAGATCGTTAGTCAAAGATTTCTGAAATTGGTTCCTATATGGCCGAAATTGTAAATTTTCGATTAATTTTATAAGGTCGTCTTCGAAAGGTTTCATTTCCGGAATAGAAGGAGGTGTTTTGTTGGATGCAAGGCCGAAATGGTTGTTTTGGTTTTCACATTTTTGGTTTTTATTAAGAAAGAAATTAGCTTTCCATCTCATACGTTTTATTACATTTTCCACTTTTTCAATCAAATTTTTCAAATAAGCGTCCTGTGATGGTATAGGGATATTCTTTAGTGAATAGTCAAATCGAAATTGCCGCATTTTGAAGTTAAATAGAAATGAATAACGTAAACAAGAGTGCACAACCGATATACGGGTGCGAATATACGTGTAGGTTTAGGTCTACGAAACGCAAAGAGTGCTCGACAACATATAGTTAGAGCAAATTATAGTTTTTCGCTTACCTCAAAACTTGTCTGCAACAGGCTGTTTCATCTGTAAAAGAATCATCAGGCAGTTTACAAGTATCGAAAAGAAATGACCGCTTATATGCTTCCTGCCGGGGCGTGGGAGTGTGTGTGGGAGACAATGTGTGCATGCATGGCTTTGTTTGCGTTGTTTACGCGAAATTTGTTACGGTGACGACAAATTATTTCAGCTCTTTTGTTGAGTAAACAATCCTTGTTTTTTACGGTGACGACAAATTATTTCAGCTCTTTTGTTGAGTAAACAATCCTTGTTTTTTTCTTTCAAAATACAAAATTTTTCATCTAAACATAAATTGCATCGTTTTGATCCTCCCGTATACGAAATAGAATGTTTTAAAATCTGCTCTAACTTTTAAAATCTATAATTTGCTCTAACTATATGTTGTCGAGCACTCTTTGCGTTTCGTAGACCTAAACCTACACGTATATTCGCACCCGTATATCGGTTGTGCACTCTTGTTTACGTTATTCATTTCTATTTAACTTCAAAATGCGGCAATTTCGATTTGACTATTCACTAAAGAATATCCCTATACCATCACAGGACGCTTATTTGAAAAATTTGATTGAAAAAGTGGAAAGTGTAATAAAACGTATGAGATGGAAAGCTAATTTCTTTCTTAATAAAAACCAAAAATGTGAAAACCAAAACAACCATTTCGGCCTTGCATCCAACAAAACACCTCCTTCTATTCCGGAAATGAAACCTTTCGAAGACGACCTTATAAAATTAATCGAAAATTTACAATTTCGGCCATATAGGAACCAATTTCAGAAATCTTTGACTAACGATCTAAAGAAAATCAATTCGTCTCCCAACATTTTCATTTTTGCAGACAAAACTAGGAATATTTATGAAACCTCGCTCGACACATACAACAAGCTCTTACATGACAACATCACAAAAACATATAAGCATGGATCCGAGGACACTATAGATGAAATTGATTCAGAACTAAAAAACATTTCGAACAATTTAGGAATCGGCGACAGAATTGAAAATGAAAAACGCGAAGCATTTATATCTTTAAAAGATCACAAAGAAAATTTCGAAAACAATCCAAAATGCCGATTAATTAATCCGCTAAAAGCGAATCCGGAAAAATAAGCAAAGTTATTTTGGACAAAATTAATTCCAATTTGAGAGAAAAACTGAATTTAAATCAATGGAGGAATACAAAACAAGTTATTCAGTGGTTTGGCAATATAAAAGATAAGGACAGACACAGTTTTATTTCGTTTGACATTGTGGATTTCTACCCATCTATTTCTGAAAAACTATTGGACCAAGCTTTATCTTGGGCTTCAAATTTGGCTACTATACCGGAAAACGATATTTCAATAATAAAACACGCTAGAAAATCTCTCCTTTACAATACCGGAATTTCATGGATAAAAAAAGATAGCCATAGTTTGTTTGACGTTAGCATGGGCAGTTTCGACGGCGCGGAAATTTGTGAGTTAGTAGGCCTTTTCATTTTAAACCACCTGAGTAAGAAATTTGGCAAAGAAAGCATCGGCCTATATAGAGATGACGGTTTGGCTATTATAAAAAGTAAATCAGCACGTTTAGCAGACAAAACAAGAAAAGATCTCCACAAAATTTTCGAGCAGTTTGACCTAAAAATTACCGCCGAATCAAATTTACGCATTGTAAACTTTTTAGATGTAACTTTCGACCTTAACAATGGAAAACATAGGCCCTATAGGAAGCCCAATGACGATCCACTATACATAAATATGCACTCTAATCACCCACCGAGCATCACAAGGCAACTACCTGCATCAATTAACAAGCGCATCGCACTTCTTTCATCAGATGAGCAAACTTTTCAGGAATCTGCACCCATATATCAGAACGCACTTAGGCATAGCAACTTTAATCATGAACTTAGCTACACTCAGCACACACCGCAAAAACAACGCAGGAATAGGCAACGCAACATCATTTGGTTCAACTCACCATTTAGCAAGAGTGTTAGCACAAACATGGGACGTAATTTCCTTAGTCTAATTGACAAGCATTTTCCACCGCACCACAAGCTACATAAAATTTTTAACAGAAATACAGTTAAAGTAAGCTATAGCTGCATGAACAATATTAAGTCAGTAATCACTAAACACAATGCACGCATATCTAGAAATAACAAGCCACAGGAGAGGGACACTACCAATTGCAGTTGTAGAAAAAACACCATTTGCCCGCTTCAAAAACAATGCATGACTAGGGACATAGTATACAAAGCAACAGTCACAGTAAGCAACACAAACACGATCAAAAATTACATTGGCATGACTGCAACCACATTCAAAGAGCGATTGGCCAACCACACTAAATCTTTTCAGCATAAAAAGCATGCAAATGACACGGAACTTTCGAAATATATTTGGACATTGAAAGAAAACAATAAGGATTTCAGTATTAATTGGCAGATTTTAAAACATTCTATTTCGTATACGGGAGGATCAAAACGATGCAATTTATGTTTAGATGAAAAATTTTGTATTTTGAAAGAAAAAAACAAGGATTGTTTACTCAACAAAAGAGCTGAAATAATTTCACGATGTCGTCACCGTAACAAATTTCGCGTAAACAACGCAAACAAAGCCATGCATGCACACATTGTCTCCCACACCCACGCCCCGGCAGGAAGCATATAAGCGGTCATTTCTTTCGATACTTGTAAACTGCCTGATGATTCTTTTACAGATGAAACAGCCTGTTGCAGACAAGTTTTGAGGTAAGCGAAAAACTATAATTTGCTCTAACTATATGTTGTCGAGCACTCTTTGCGTTTCGTAGACCTAAACCTACACGTATATATATATATATATATATATGAAATTTTCTCAAAGTGCTGCCATGAGAGGAAATTTTTGGCGGGAAATTACGAGCGCGCGCAAATCAACACTACGCCACCAAGCTGACGAGAGCCCGCGCTCGCGTCAAAAACAGTTTGAACTTTAACGGTAAAAATGCTGTGTTAACCTGATGATTGCCTTGACCAGGCATGAATCTTTAAGTAGTTAACAAATGTTTGTATAATTTTGATTTATTAAATATTTTATAATATATATATATATATATTCGCTTACCTCAAAACTTGTCTGCAACAGGCTGTTTAATCTGTAAAAGAATCATCAGGCAGTTTACAAGTATCGAAAGAAATGACCGCTTTTTGCTTCCTGCCGGAGCGTGGGGGTGTATGTGGGAGACAATGTGTGCATGCATGGCTTTGTTTGCGTTGTTTACGCGAAATTTATTACGATGACGACATCGTGAAATTATTTCAGCTCTTTTGTTGAGTAAACAATTCTTGTTTTTTTCTTTCAAAATACAAAATTTTTCTTCTAAACATAAATTGCATCGTTTTGATCCTCCCGTGTACGAAATAGAATGTTTTAAAATTTGCCAATTAATACTGAAATCCTTATTGCTTTCTTTCAATGTCCAAATATATTTCGAAAGTTCCGTGTCATTTGCATGCTTTTTATGCTGAAAAGATTTAGTGTGGTTGGCCAATCGCTCTTTGAATGTGGTTGCAGTCATGCCAATGTCATTTTTGATCGTGTTTGTGTTGCTTACTGTGACTGTTGCTTTGTATACTATGTCCCTAGTCAAGCATTGTTTTTGAAGCGGGCAAATGGTGTTTTCTCTACAACTGCAATTGGTAGTGTCCCTATCCCGTGGCTTGTTATTCCTAGATATGCGTGCATTGTGTTTAGTGATTACTGACTTGACGTTGTTCATGCAGCTGTAACTTACTTTAACTGTATTTCTGTTAAAAATTTTATGGAGCTTGTGGTGCGGTGGAAAATGTTTGTCAATTAGACTAAGGAAATTACGTCCTATGTTTGTGCTAACACTCTTGCTAAATGGTGGGTTGAACCAAATGATATTGCGTTGCCTATTCCTGCGTTGTTGTTGCGGTGTGTGCTGAGTGTAGCTAAGTTCATGATTAAAGCTGCTATGCCTAAGTGCGTTCTGATATATGGGTGCAGATTCCTGAAAAGTTTGCTCATCTGATGAAAGAAGTGCGATGCGCTTGTTAATTGATGCAGGTAGTTGCCTTGTGATGCTCGGTGGGTGATTAGAGTGCATATTTATGTATAGTGGATCGTCATTGGGCTTCCTATAGGGGCTATGTTTTCCATTGTTAAGGTCGAAAGTTACATCTAAAAAGTTTACTATGCGTAAATTTGATTCGGCGGTAATTTTTAGGTCAAACTGCTCGAAAATTTTGTGGAGATCTTTTCTTGTTTTGTCTGCTAAACGTGCTGATTTACTTTTTATAATAGCCAAACCGTCATCTCTATATAGGCCGATGCTTTCTTTGCCAAATTTCTTACTCAGGTGGTTTAAAATGAAAAGGCCTACTAACTCACAAATTTCCGCGCCGTTGAAACTGCCCATGGTAACGTCAAACAAACTCTTGCTATATTTTTTTATCCATGAAATTCCGGTATTGAAAATGATAGATTTTCTAGCGTGTTTTATTATTGAAATATCGTTTTCAGGTATAGTAGCCAAATTTGAAGACCAAGATTGGTCCAATAGTTTTTCAGAAATGGATGGGTAGAAATCGACAATGTCAAACGAAATAAAACTGTGTCTGTCCTTATCTTTTATATTACCAAACCACTGAATAACTTGTTTTGTATTCCTCCATTGATTTAAATTCAGTTGGACATCTCTCTAATAAGGAAATTTGCCAGTGACAGTAGACCTACTTTTAGTACTGAACACTTCAACTTTTAATAGAGTCTTAAAAGTGACATCATCCTGGTCACCTTGATAACATGCACTCCTCTCTATATAATATGGCCAATTCACTTCGGTGTCCGACGTAGGGGACATACAAAAATATTAACAGCAAAACAGACTTAACAAAAACAACTTAACAGACTTACAAAAATATTTCGTTTCAATTCAGCGTTTTCTTATTATCCCGTGTTCAGAAGATGGTTATCATGTCAATGAAATACCTATAAAATATAGATACATCTTGGTAAATTTATCAGAATGTACTTTAAAATTTGACAAGATATTAGGGCAATATTAAATTATTCATAATTTAAAACAACAATATGGAATATATACATGAATTTACAGTTATTACTCGAGCCAAGGTTAACGCTAAAGTTAAATTCTGTGTTGTCCAGTCCTTCAGCTTTACTACTTCGGAAGAAAGAAGTCTTTGAGCCATGAATAGTAATTGGAACTTCACTGTTAATTTTAGGGTGTCAATTTAACACCAAAAAGTGGTGCTAAAAAATTAGGTAAAAAATGACACCTTTTTTGGGTGCTATTTTAACACCGCCTTTGATGGTGTTGATTTAACACTAGTTACGGTGCTAAAACAACACCTTTCCTAGTGTGATATTAGCACTGGTTTTTAGAGTTAATTTAACACTTGTTGTGTAGTGCTAAAATAACACTTTGTTTTGGTGTTAAAGTAACACGCCTTTTCAGTGCTAAAGTCACACCAGTTTTTAAGTTTAACTCTTAACCCTGGTGAAAATAAAACTTAATTTTGTTATTAGTTTACACTGCACTAAAGTGATTTAGTGCACCCAAATGGCCTCATAATATTACACACAAACAAGAAAATAGTTTCATGATTATTATTAAATTAAGTTAAACATTTTTGGGTTCATTTTCCTTAGCTGTTCATGACTAAGTTTAACAATTGTTAATATTCTTCCACTTGAAATATCCTTTCACAAAACTTTTAACTAACCATTATGCATGCATTAAATGAAGTTTAATGTAAATGTTGTATATATACTATTTCCATTGGAGTCCCAGCTCATTGACAAATTTCTGGACACAAATTATTTCCTTAGCATCAGCGCGCTTGTCCATCAAAACCGATAAGCATGGCGATAAGCATGGTCACCACCATAGCCACTGGAATGTTTTTGCCTGAGAAGTTTAAACAGATTTGTCCATCAGCAGCGATGTAAAAAGGATCCAAGATTGCCAGGTCTCCAGAAGCTATAATCCGTGGATAGGTGGATTTCTCTACTTCTTCGTCAATGGAATCATCATCCTGAAAATATTCATTTTGATTTTAGCTTATAAGTTCAATATCGACTAACCTTAGGCCCTTAACCTCACCCCTTAACACTGAGCCTAAGTCACATTGTTGCATCTTTAAATAATTATGTCATAAATATTTTTTACCAGGAAGCTTTGCTTTCATTAATAAAGACATAAGGCAATCGGATCTAGAATCAGGCCTCCAGGCCAAAAGAGTGTTTACTGTATGACGTAATTATCGTGATTTAACAAGAGGCATATAAATATATAGTTAACTCATCTATGCCCAACACTTCCCCTCTGCATGAAGTGTGTCAAATTTTCTATATACTTACTGTGCAAATCATGAAAAAGATATTTTTGGATTATGGCCTTATCTTTCAAACAGGATTGGAGAACCAATGCCGTAACAGTGCTCTCAATTTCTGGAAAAAATAAAGGATAACTATAATTAGTAAAACAAAAGTCGAGAGTCACTTTTTATATCATTAAAATAAAAATACATAAACTTGATCACTAGACAATACGTCAGTCCAATCAAGTTAAAGCAAAGCCAATCAGCCTGAGATAGTGTAACTGAAACAACAATGTCAAGCAAGGGAGCACGCCATCTGGAGTTGTTTGAATCACTAACCTTTTATTCAATTCACAGCGATATCTGTATATTAAATTTCTTTTGTTCGACTGCCATTTGAAAATAAAGTGGTATACAGCATGTATCGCAGGCGCTTGTGACTTGTGACGATGACATAAGAATTCGTTTAAAATCTTAATTAATTCTTATGTCATCATCATGAGTACAAAATATTGTATTTGCTATAACCTGTACCAAGGTGGGGTTCTTTTGGGTGAAATGCCGCTTAGAGTGTTAAACCCATTTTAATATTTTTATTATACGACTAGACAGTACGAAAGATTCTCACCATAGGATTTGTATATATATGATTGAAAAATCTCCATGTAATCAGCCCCTTACAGTAGTAGACAGCTATCTTTGTTCTAGCAGGATACCAGACATGGCAAAATTGCTTGCTTGCCATGTATGAAACCCAACATGGAAAAATAATGTCATTTACAATTAGAAGCTGAGCCAGTCTAGCTTTCAGAGTTTCCCCTATTCACCGGCTCAACTCACCAGTCACCTCATGCAATCAGCCCCTCAATACAATCCCACGGCCAAGCCAACTCAGTACATCACTACATGTATACCTGGCCCAGGCTTATTGAGGCCAAGCCTGTTGGAGTGTTGGCTCTCTCTATAAGCCTGATATTTACAGTACTAAAACAGAACTATTCAAGAGGCCTATACTCTGCTAAGTTATATAATAACATTTCATAATACTTTACCATGAAAACATTTTCAAAATATTTATATTTTTCTGACAGAGATATGGGTGTGGGGCCTGGCATCCATATTTTAAAATAATATTTTATCTAAGTCTTTATACTCAATCCTATTATAGATTGAAATCTCAAATTATAATTTAATTTTAATTACCTGCTTTTTGAGGTTATTTTTGGAGAAATCTAAATCCATGTCGTTATGTCGTTTGTATTTTAATATATCTGAATCACTCAAACATAAATATTACCATGAATTACCAGCATGTGACACGAAATTTATAGTTTTTATACGACCTACGACATTGTTTTGATCTCGCACTTTATTGAGTTAAAATAAAATGAGTTCGTGAATCATGTTGTGTTATTGTATAAAATATGGCCTTCGACTAGCAAATATTCAATGTTTTTTTCCGACTGATGAACGCAACTCCATACTTAATATTATGATTCAAGCGCTGGGACGGGGACGATCACGATATCCTAAATATATTTCAACGACATAAATGGCATAAATACAGTACCTCTTCATCCTCAAGAATAGAGATGGTAATCTCCTTCAAACCCGCATTTATTAGAGTTTCGCGTAAAGAAGAATCTATCTTCTGAAACGAAAGGAAATCACAATTAAATATTAGATGATGTTTGATATAAAAATACTTTGAGAATATCATACATAAATCGCGTTTTATCAACTCGTGTGGAACATACCAATTTAACAACAAAGTCGATTCCTTTTTGCTCTTCGTAAGAATGCCAATGTGCAGTTTAACATACGAACTAACAGCCGCGACAACACCAGAAAGTATAGAAAAACAAACAACTCGAAGCGGAATATAACCAAACGATTAAGTCGCCAGCGATGAATGAATAATTTCAATCTTGCCGCACGAAATTTGATCTCATGTTATGCCTAATATGGTATTCCATGCCATATAGAGAGTTACCGGAGTTGTTGGAGCGCGTGGGGCCTCGGAACCCGGTATTGTGCGTCACGTCTCGTATAGCACATCCACTGAGAATATTTTTGTGTTTCTGACAAAAATATGGCCTAATGGGTCGCTTTCGTTGCAGCATTTGCCTCGAATTTGTGTCAGAATCTATTCAAACATTAGTAAAGTGTATTGGCAGGATTCATCGAAATGAACCGAATTTCCATGTCGTTTGTGGTATCAAGAGGGTTGCGCGAAAATATTCAAACATTTATATTTTCACCCCGCAAGAAACGTAGTTAATTTAGCAATACCAATATAGGTGTTACTTTAACACCCATGTTCTACCTCCAGAAACGGTGCTAATTTAGCACTACGAATAACAAATGTTTAACACCCGTAGAGGTGTTATTTTAAGACCCAAAAATTAGCACCAGAAACCGGTGTTATTGTAACACTTGCACTCCTCTTGTAGGTGCTAATTTAACACTTCTAAAGTGGTGTTAAACAAATCGAGTGTTAAATTGACCCTTTGTATTTCTTTGGTGTTAAATTAGCACTGAATTAGGTGCTAAAATGACACTTTCTATTTAGCACCACCCTTAGGTGTCAATCTAACACCAGTCGAGGTGCTATTTTAACACTCTAAAATTAACAGTGTTGTAGTTGTTGTACAGGTTGTTGCCACTGATGTAGGTGGTATATTTGCCAGATATATGTACTCTCGATGTACTCTCATCAATTTGAATCACCTTGTTGGACCGAGAGTGCTACATCTTCATAGCCTTGCCGTGTGGAACAGTGATCTTTTCTTTCTTCTGTGGATGTCGATGCCAAGTTATTGGTCCATTGACTTCTTCCTTTTTCCAGATGCATTGATTCCCTCTCCGCCATTTCTCTTCCCTCTCGATGTAATTTAAACGATCTTTCCATTGTTGAATTTTGGTTATCGCTGCTATATTTGTAGGTTGATAAACTTGCGCTTTCCTGATCTCTTCCTTCAAACTCGCTTTCACCTTTGTCACTTGTGACCAAGTCTTCTTTTCCTGGTTTATAGCAACTTCTTTGCAGCAAGACTTCGGCTGTTTGGAGAGATTGTTCGCTAGGAGCGTCTGTATAAGCAGCTGATGCACTAACTTAAGGAATATTAGCACTTTCATCTGTATCTCTTCTGTAAAGTTTTGTGGAGTTATTTGGAGAGCCATGAGCATCAAAGCTATCTTGAAAACCACGTTGATAGTAATTTGGGTAACCAAGCCTTCCATCTTCAGTAATTGGTCTGTCATCATCACAAGGAGACATAACAGATCGTACAGCTTCGAGTTAAAGAAAACGAAATATTCGCTGAAAGATTTCGCATTTTCTTTATTCGTTTTGTTTGGTAGTTTGCTCAACAGTTATTTCCCCAAAGTTCTCGGTTTTCGATTTTCAATGCTTTAAGTTGCTTTTGTCGATAATTACTTTGGTCTTCCAATTCCTTCACTCTCAGTGATACCATCAGGGCTCATGGTTTCAGGAATTGGCATTTCAGTGAGATATTTTCTTCTTCTAACTTCTTTTCATTGTGCGTTTTTCCTCCTAGGTCATTTTCATAATCATGAGCAATTGTAACTATGTTGTATAACGTCATTATATGTTTGGTCTTGAGAACTTTTTTGCCATGAAGGTTTATCTGAATCTTGTTGCTGACTCGCTCTGTATTCAAATTGTAGAGAAAATATTTTCATCCGCCATTTTGCTTGCTTGTGCAATTGGCGCCTGATTGCGGCATTCTCTTATCTTAATTTTTGATACAGCATCTTTGCTGTTGTATAATTTTGTCGCATTTCCTTCTACATGTAGGTAAATAAAATTGTGCTGCCCTTCGTGTATTGTATCCATGCATCTTGTTAATCCGATGAAATATGTCGTCAAAACTTTGAAGAAGTAAATCATAAACATAAATATTCGTAATTGATATCTTCGAGTTTCTTTGAAAATTGGATCGGTATGTGCATCATATGCCACTTTGCGTATGACTCTGATGACACGATATACTATGATATACTATTATATCGTCCGCGATATTTTTTACTCCATCTAGTCCTTGTAGCTTTGTTTGAAGGACATGTTGAAAAAAGCGGACGCATTAGTCCCGTAATTCAAACGCTTGTAACGATATAATCCTACACGAGTACTGAACGTGGTAATCCAACTACATATAATACTAGTTGATGGTAAGCTTGAGATAAGTAAAGTATTGCGCTCCATTGAGTGCAAAACTAACATCATTCACAGTGGAAATTGGGTGTCGTACACGGCGAATGTCTTCGTTCGCTTGCCGCATATCTACGAATAATCTGACTCCCCCATCTTTCTTAGGAACTGCGACTATGGGCGATACCCATGCATTCTCAGGCACCTTTATGTCTCAAGAATAACTGTAAATTCATGTATATATTCCATGTTGTTGTTTTAAATTATGAATGATTTAATTGCCCTAATATCTTCTCAATTGTTAAAATACATTCTGATAAATTTCCCAAGATGTATCTATATTTTACAGGTATTTCATTGATGTGATAACCATCTTGTGAACATGAGATAATAAGAGAACCCTGAAGTGAAACGAAATACTTTTGTAAGTCTGTTAAGTTGTTCTTTCTAGCAATAAAAATTCATTATTCAGCTGTGCCCGCTACGTCGGACACCGAAGTGAATTGCCCATATTATATAGAGAGGAGTGCCTGTTATCAAGGTAACCAGGATGATGTCACTGTTAAAAGTTGAAGTGTTCAGTACTAAAAGTAGGTCTTCTGTTAGAGAGATGTCCGTACTGTATTAGAGAGGTGTCCGTAGGGAGATTTTAAGGCGTCTTCAACCTTATATGGTAGGGGATTCTACGTTGGGGTTGTACTTTTTGTATTTCACCTTTATCTATGTCTAGTTTTACTGTCTCACCTTTTAATTTACCCAGTCCATGAAATACTTTGCATGATTTCCAAGGACTTTGTCCAGGTTGTAATCTTTCGTCGTTACGTTGTTTATGTACAAAGTGATAAGTCCAAGATCTTGAGCTGTACCAAGAGACAAAAGATTTCCACTATTTTGGCCTTTTACAACATAGAACATTGCGACAGATAACCGCTTGCGTGTTTCTACAGCCGTTTCGAACTTTCCAAGGAATTTTACCGGCTGAGTTGTATTATATGGAATTGCTTTGGTACTTGTTTCTTTTAACTTAACACCGTCCAATTTAGAAAATGTTTGTTCATCGATTACATTAATTGTAGCCCCAGTATCGAGTGTCTAACGCTCCACCCAATTTGACCTTGCCTTTGGCGGTATTTTCTCGATAATTATTTACTGTATATAAATAATCCTCATCCAAATTGTCCGTTTTGTCGTGATTTAAAGGATCTAAATGCTTTTCCTCGACCTTTTTTATGTTTTCTCGCATTCTGTTTCAGTGGTCTCGATCTTCTCGTGTATACTCGTGCAAAATGGTTCGTTTTGCCACATATGTGGCATGTCTGACCCTTCGCAGGGCACTGTCCTACGTGCGGACATATACCTACGTCCATAATGGCGACATGTTTTCGCTTCGATTTTCCGTCGAGTCTGTGTGTATTCGCCTCCGTTGGCTCTTTTGACTCAATGTCTTTAATCTGATAGGAACTTTGCTCATCCATTCTAGTAACATGCTTTTCAAGTCGAACGCTTGTTTACGAATTTTTGATGAGGTTCCGCCAAAACTCTATCTCGTTGAATTCGCAAGTTGCAGCCATTGTCCCTACTCGCGTGTGATATTCGTCCAGGTTTTCATCAGGTTTTTGCATTGCTTGGTATACACTTCATACCGTCTCTTTTTCTGTGAGTCGAAGTATTCCTTTAGTTCGCTTTGGCAACGTAATTATCATCATTTCCCGTGTGCGATAGTTGTTTAAATATTTATCTCCCACGAGTTCCAGCTCGTCGGTGATTCCACTGGCTATAATAAACATTTCAAAATTCTGCTTGCCAATTATTCCATCTAGTAGCAAGGCTTGCCCCTACTTTTGCATCTGATCTAGATTCAGGCATTGGCTGAATTGTTAGCGATTGTGCCATTTGTACAACTTGTACAGCTTGTTGTGCCGGCTGTGGCGTTTCTTCGTCTGTCATATTTCTCACTTTTTACTCGTCACCAATATAATATTTTTATTGTTTAGATGTAAAAATATATCGCTTTATTAAAATACTAACTGCGCGCTTTTTCGTTACGTTCTATGTGTTCTCTTACTCTAAAGTCCTGGTGACTAGCTGTCACTCAATCTAAATATAACTATAACGTCATCATTACACTACCTAACCCACCCAAGTATACTGTTAACAATGGCACTGCCAGTGATAAGGAAAATATAATTTTTAAAAACAATGTGCACTCCTCGCCAGCCCACTCAAACCGAAGCCAAATATATCATTCTTCTTTTCGGGGCTATTTCCCACACAAGTTCACACTAAGCCAATATTCATCTCCAACAGAAGAGTGGCTCAACTATCTGAACCTCGTTCGCAGGGCGAACGAAACATTCCACATGGATGAGCTGATGGAGACATCCCCGGACGCGTATTCAAACGATCATTTCAAGATCAAACAATAGGAAGAATACTTTAAATAAGCGGGCACGCAATCTATCTAACCACTGATATGTTCATATGTACTAATTAACAATTAGACAACGAGGCCGAGTTGGCTATGAGCGAATAGTCAACGAGGCGAAGCCGAGTTGACTATTCGCTCATAGCCAACGAGGCCGAGTTGTCTAATTGTTTTAGTATAAACTATAGCATTTATTGAGAACTAGGGAACACAATACAAAAGTAAACAAAAGTATTAATATTAATTTTAAACGTGAATTTTCACGCCATTGTTTTGAATTTTGCTACTAGTAGACTATCACTAATAGTCTACGAGTAGCGTAGCCAATCAGAACGCTGGAAAAGTGATAGTCTATTACTAAGTTTATACTAAGACTGGATAGTGCATCGTAATACAGAGGCCTAATAGCAATTGAAGCCGGAAGTGAGTCGTGTTTTGAGAGCGGCGGCCATGTTTGTCCGCCCCACTTGAGGAGTGAATACTATACTTTTCTATTGTGAAATTGACATTTTTTCGGGTTTTCGCTTTATACTCGCGAAGTATGTGAAGAAATCAAGTCAAATCTAGTATTTCAAGAACAAGCAATCATCATAGAAGTATGAAGAACATTTGAATGTTGAAAGAAACTAAATCGTAAGTAAATAGTTTGATATTTTGATCACCGATTTTGACGAAATGTCAGAGCTCGGCGACTGGCGTCCCTTCACATCACTATACTCTACAGATTACAATGTAATTCAATTATTTTTGTATAGTAAAACAATCAGTTACTACTTAGAGTACTGCCGCACTAATTGTTAAACTTTTTGAGCCAGTAGGTAGGTTTAATAAGCTTGCGCGAGGCCGATTTGCAGTTCATACAATACTGTGATTTGAATTTTAGACATGACATATTTGTTTATGGCCAAGCCTTTTAGTTTGAAAGTATTTCGGTTCTTTGAACCTTTCATGTTGGCTAGCTGAGTCACATTGCTTATGAATAAAACTAAAAGGGAGCCATGTCATTGACATCTGAAATGAAATGCGAGAAGAAATGTGTGCCATATGTTTTGAAAATATCTGTACATATTTAAAATATTCAAAATAGTTTTTATATGTTGTGTTTCAGGTGTATTTAAGACAATACAAATGTGAAGATTGTGAACGTTTTGAAGCCTCAATCATCAATTATCAAGAGTCAATATGCAAGTCTAGAAATTGCTGTTGACACTATATCGTTACTCTGTTAAATTATTTCATTAAAGATCTTTAACAACTCAAATGTTGTTGCCTTGTGTATTTTCATTATATATCAAACCACAGTTGATCAACCACACTCTATATCAATCAAGCCCAATGCTGAGGATCTCAATCCTTGAGGTGTATTTATTTGTTAGTGTTACATGAATGTTTCACCACATGTCAATCCCTGGGGCTGGGTGCTATGACCTATATCTGCTTATCACAAGATTAACAAAATGACCTGGTTTCAGGTCAAACTTTCCCCGGAAAGGTTTCAGGTCAGACTCCAGATTTCAAAATTTCCCCTAGAATATATCTAGCCCCCTCCCCTAGAATTTGGCTAGCCTTTCCAATCAAACCCATCTTCTGCCACTACTGGATCAGAGTGTTGTGCATTTGACTGTTCAAAATGAAGAAAATTGGGAGATAAAACTGAAAGGAATAATTAATAAACCAACATTTTCAAGAACATATATTATTAGCAAGTAGTTTTAATATCCAAAAAAATACAGTAAGCATCAATTGTAGCAATGAAGTCTTGCAGCTTAATTTGATCAGTATTAATATTCACAAGACAGTTTATTTCTCAAATTTGAAAGTAACAAATTAGAAGAGTCCAGAAGAAACTCCCCTGCCATGAGTGCTGCAATGTTCTTGTCCTGATTATGTCTTCCCAATTCCTGCAATAAAAGAAAAGGACAATTTATACAGAGCATTCTTAATGTTTGTGAAAAAAAGTGAAAAATGCTTTCAAAGAATGCTGGCAACAACTGCTGGAAAGCTTACTCATTGTAAAGACATTGTTGATACAATTGTTACATTTGTTCTGGGTGCCCTTAATGTTTCATCATTATAATATTCACAGAAATAGATGACCACATGTATGACTCCACAATAAACAATAACTTGTTTAATGTTATGTGATTGTGCTCTTCAGACAGTTCCCTAGCTGAGCTTATGAGTTTAGATACAACCACCAAATGCAACAAAGCATGAAACTGCTAATAAATCGATAAAAAGATACAATTCATGGCATCAATGTATAAACAGCACAGCCACAGATTAATGGATTTGTTATATGATTCAAATATAAACTCATTCCAACACTTACGGTACTAACAGAATAGTAGAATTATATTTTGACAACCATAACATAAATATTCAAAACTTACCACAGCAACTGGTCGGCATGATCGCCGTTGTAACCATTTAAGTTACTCAAGTTTGCGAAGTAAATATTCAGATTTTTCGCCGGACGTTTGTACTCTGAGTCTGTATTGTTAACTAAATGGTCCAACGTTTAAATATCATATAATCCTGCTGTTGGCCTCCATTGACGAGTCTGTTTCATATCTTCACTCATGGCACTCGTTAACACGACGGAAAACATTCGTTTTCTCTGCGATTCAGGGTTAAAAAACTTCAAATTTACTTTTCGAGACATTCGTGATGCATATTCTTTTCCTGAGACAAGGTTTGTTAAGGTCCAAGAAGAGAAACAAGAGTTTTAAAACGAAAACTACAAATTCCGCAATAGAAATATATAGAAATCTGCTGCCATCGGGGGCTGACAAACATGGCGGCCGCTCTCAAACACGACTCACTTCCGGCTTCAATGCTAAACAATAGATGCACTATATCCAGTCTTAGCACATATCAGTGATCTAATCTGATACATCTCAACATTTGACAACATTATTTTCGGAACATATTGATATTTAGCCACATTCCCTTGTTCCGAAGGTTGATGAGGTTCAACAATTTATCATTCGTAACAAAATTTGATTGGCCTTTCTTAGAGAGACCTGGTTCAAGGGGCCCCCCATGAGCCCCGTGACTTCACGCATTCACGCGAAAAAAAAATCTAAATAACGCGTCACGTAAAATAAAAAGCTAATTTCACGTTCACGCGGGGACGAAAAATATAGCATACCTCATTGAATTTGATGTAATGTATTAGGACATCGAACATGTACAGAAAATTGCACTGATGGTGCGCTTTTGACACTTAATTAACCACATTTTCTGATCAAACATTTTAATCTTCTTAACTCCAACAAAACTGCCATTGGTTAACACAACATGGTCAACAGGGTTAGCAGGCATTTTGAAACGCTTTTAAACATACTGCTTTGAATGAATTAAAATTGAGCATCTAAAACAAATCGAGAAACATGAAACCACTTCATTAAGGTAAATTTTATGCAATTAGCGGCTCATACCTCAAGCAAATCTACTATTGAAACGAACTGTTCTTCCATATCTCGAACGTCCACCAAGAAGAAACGATGTCTCCCTTCCGACTTCAGCAGTTTGAAAGTCCTGAAGATTTTGTATACTCGTCCGTGAAAGTTCAGTAGCCATGTCTTCAATGTCAGATTCATCGTCATCATAATGCAGAATTTCGTCATTTTCTTCTGGATCTGAATCTTTGGCAGTGTTTGGGACCAGCTCTTGTTCGTCATTGTTTTCTTCTGAATCATTGGCAGTGTTTGGGACCAGCTCTACTTCATAGCTTCCCTCGGGTAGCGTTCCAGCTTTTGCCATTGTTGTTTCTTGGCGAACACTTCTCTGACGAACTACAGCACCGTTCAGTGAGGCCCATTCTCTCATCAGCACTTTCTTGTCGTCTTCAAGTTGTCTTTGGTCCGCTGGCTTTGGGAAACGTAATTCATTTAGTTTTAAACCACTTTCAGGAGGTGGATACCAACGTGCTTGATTGCTAGTGTAATAAAATGCACTCCAATTTGTGAGAGCTTTGACACTTTCTTTGATAGATGAGGAAAATGACCTTGCATATTGAAGCATTGTTTGCACACCATGCTTGAAGTTTACCGTGGAGTGCAAATGCTCAATGTCTAGTGTCATACAACTAAGTAGATTGGTTGAATCATAGTCAAATTCGTCAAGATTTGATTTCAATTTTGCGAGTCCCCATTGTAGTAAGAATATTGACTTCATGGTTTTGGCAGAAATACTTCCCTCTGGGCCGTTCAAAGATTTGGGAAGGTTTTCGTGTTGTTGTCTTATGACTTCTTCGTTTTCTTGAAGTGTATCATTGCATTGTGTTACAAGTGCAATGGCTTCGTCCATCGTCTTAGTATCGTAAGGCTGGTGCTTTTCGTGTACGGAAAATGCAGTGCTTAATTTACCAACCGCCTTTAGGAAAGAAGCAGTGTTCTTTAACGTAGTTAACATTCGAATAGATCCTGTGGCGTAGTCTGACAAATATACTACATGGTCAAATTCACACATATACCAGATATTTTGTAAAAACGGGCAAACTGGACTGTGCCATCTCTGCTTCCACCTTCAGAATCTCCTGCAAATGTTGTTATCCTGCTATTTTGCCAAAAGTACAAACGGTGATCATCGTTACTTGTGAAGAGAAATCCTCTTTATACACGTAACCGTATCGAGGACTGTATCCTGATGACTCTGGTACGACGATTGACGATATCTGTGTTTCAAGGTTGAGCATGAAAATGCATTTGCCATAAAAACAAGCAGACTAGATTTGTGTAACAAAAGGCAGTACACTTTCTCCCAAGACTCGTGATAAGAGACGACAGTAACTGCAGTCCCTTGAATACCTACACTGTCACGTTTTAAGTGTATTTGCTCAATGCTCCGTTTGGACGAACATGCACTGTAAATCAGGTGTTGATCAACTATCGAGATGTCATCAAACTGCAGAGAATTATTTTCAACAAAGTTAATTTCAGTCGAGTTCCATTTCTTTTCTTCATACAATCTCCGTTGTGTTTTCTGATGAGCTAACAAACGAGCTTTGGATTCTTTCACGGTGCGACCAGCCTCCACATTGAGCTCTGCGAGTAAAGGATCGATGTCCTTCTTGAGTCGTAGTTTCTCTATGGAGATATTTGGAGAACTACGCGGTTTTATATTGTAGAATGATATGGGATTTTCTTTTCCACAGTTATAGACCAAGTTAGCAATGTGGTAAATCTTATCCCCTTTCAGAGAAGCGCATATCAGCTCAATATCCTGGATTGGGTTGTGTAGCTTGGATTTGTACAATTTGTATACCTTTTTCTGGTCGTCGTAGCACAAGAAAAGTATCCATCCATGTGGCCCGACTGCAACACTGGTGATGTTCTTATATGTGTTGATACGGTTTGTTGCCGTAAATCTGACCATTTCGGGAACGATGGTGTGTGTCACAAAACCAAGGCCTGCCACGTAGTCACACAGCTCAGTATTACACAGTTTCAATACGGCTGTTGGATCTTGTCGATCACGGTTCCTGACGTAATCGTTCTTGGGCAAATAGCTCTTCATTTTCTTTCTGACAACTGACTCTGATTTATTGCACAATGTGTAAAGTATACTTAGACATCCTCTCTCATTATTGAACTGCAAATACCAATTAGCAAAACTGGCTTTGCTCGTTTTCAAAACGTGAGGACAATCTGGGAAAATGGATAGGAGGTGAAGGTTATGATCAATGGTTCCTTTCTCCAAAGCATCTTTGAGCTGGAGTAAACACTGTTTGTTACCTTCCTCACAATCCACAGTCAGTACCATGACGACCCTTCTTATACACTTCACGCCATTAGACAGGCAATACTCGCAAGCTCGAACTGATGGAATGTAACTTTTATGTCCAAGTGGAATACAACTCTCACAAACAGCTTTTGAATCATAACATCGTTGACATTCGCTTGCACAATGTTCATGCTGATTCTTATCGATGATCAAATCACTTGTCTTACAGCGCTTCAAACAGTTCTGACAAATTTGCAGAAGCTTCACCTGATTTGTGAATAACTCCTGCATATTTTGCCTGTTTTACCCGCTTTTCCAACATACTGCACAGCAACAGGAAGACTGAATTTGTTATCGATTGTTGTCACGGAGGTCACGAGAACTTCTCGAACCAGAGATTTCTGCAATGTTTCCTTTGACAGAAATGGATTGTCATTTACATAATCTAGATCGACGCTGAATTCAAGCCCTATATTTTGTTTCATTCTTTCATCAAACTGAATTGCTGGGTGAAGAGCTGTTCCATCATTTGCGAGAACTACTGGATAAACTTCTAACGAATTAGTAGCAATAAGTGTGGCAGGTTTCTGTTCAAATCCTGCTTTGTTGCAAAGAGTGTAATTCAAATCACTTAAATGCTTGTGAACACCGGATTGTGTGGAGTATGCCGCTTGTTTTTTGCGCAGAGTCTCAGTCGACGGTCCTCCAAAATTCATGTTCACCTCTCCGCCCTTATTGGCACATAGACGGCCATGCCCTGCTTGCATAGGTCCTCTAACCATATTGTACGTTCGTTGACCACCAAGATAGGCCAGAGAGCTGAAAAATTCGACAACGTCACTGTCCCATGGATGCAAGGGATTGTAGAATATTTCCACCACATCTGACAAATATTTGTAGAAGATCCTGTCCTTTGGTATCTTCCCAGCTTTAATTAGCCTATTTAAGCGCTTGCACGGGGTCAGCATCTTCAACTGCTAAACCAATAAACCTCCAGTCGCTATCAAATTCAGAAGAGTTTCCAAGAATTTCGACATCTGAGTCAATATCTGTGTGCTGTTCAGACAGTCCAGCTTCCACCCGTCATCATTATTGCTTTCAAAGTCGTCAGAACTGACCATTTGAATGTCATCATCTTCGAATCTGAAGATGAAACATTGGAACACCATTACAGTAAGTAGACTAAATACCGTACCGGTCAGTGCCATACAGTACAGTATATACGGTTAACTTATGAACAAATCTCATATTTGGGTGGACATCTTTTCAATTCAGCCTTTTCAACCACAATAGAAGTTCAAAAGAAAGCAATTGTAAAAAGTAGGTTGAGCGACCAACTTGGTGGGTAAAAACGTATGATTTTGGCGGTTTTATCTGCCTAAAAATAACTTACAAGTACGTAAGTCAATCAACATTGCAAAAATTCCTGCTTACAATATAGAAATAAAATTGAGATAATAGTGTCAAGGGTTACTATTAACTGATAAAACAAGAAAATTATAGTATAACTTGCAGTTATTAATATTGTACATTATTAAGCTTATGGTATAATTGTTGATTTCAATGCAGTTAATAAAGAAGTTTAAACTTGAAAGCATAACAAATAAAAAAGAAAAGTTATTATTTTAGATTTATTACTTTTCCTCTTCGGAGAGTTCAATGTCCGAGTCGTACTCTAACATAGGCCTTTTGCAGTGGTTGGGCTCATGTCTTCCCAAGGTTGTTATTGCTTGAAGGCCTTGTTTTCCTGGCAAACGCTTCTTTGATAGTCTGTTGACTTTTGCTCTTTGCCTCTCTGTTGCCTTTTTCACAGTTGTCAAAGTGGCCTAAAAGTTATAAACATTCAGTTAAATAAATACAAAAGATATTCTAATATATATGCAGTGGTAAAAATAGCACAAATACTTACGTTTTTGAAATATTGTATCCTCCCGTTTGTTTTCGCATCAACGCGAACCATGGATTTGTTTTACATATTCCACAGTGAATATTCCAAGGCCACACAATAGGTTTTTGTTTACTTTTTATAGCCTTTATAATACGCTGTTTGGACGAATCTTGCAGTGTGCTTCCTTGAAACTTCTCAAGTAGTTCTATGGTTCAAATGGAATATATACTTGGGTGAATAAAACGATAGTGGCCGCTTTTACATAGTTAGATTGTCAGATTTCAACAGTCAAAATATCTAAGCAATATTAAATACCTTTCTTAAATGCATCCTCGTCATCAATTATTGCTACCTCTGAAACTATTTTTGAGGTTTCTGGAAGTGAAGAGCCAACAACTTCTATGTTTATAATGGGAACGTTCTTGGAAAATGATGTAATCACAGGATATACTGTAACTGTAAAAATGAAAAAGTATCATTATATTATAATATTCAAATTTTTCCAAACGAAGTAAAAATTTCAAGGAAACTAACAGTTAAGGAAATTAAAAAAATGTATTGAAATTTTGAATGCTTTACTGTCCATGGTTTTAAGAGGCTTTATGTTTTCAACGGAAGGTACCAGGGCTACCAGTGTAGGTAGAGACATTAAACACAAAGCTGCTGTGTGAAGGAGAATTGACAATCTGGGCCAATCTGGGGAAGACAAACAAAACTTTTATTTTTCCTCACTTTATTTATGAATAAATTTCTTATAAAACTTGTAGAATTTGTTTGCAAAATAAACTTTCAAATATATTTTCAGAACATTGTAGCTCCCAGGGCCCCCAGGCAGCCTGTAAAATTGATGTTTCTCTTGTTAACCCATTAAGGCACATTGTTCCCAATGGCAATGATTGGCAAATGATTGTTGTACATTGGGTCAAACCTCTACCTAATATGTTGTACATTGGGTCAAACCTCTACCTCTATAGTAACTGTACCAGAACTTACTTTGTAATTTGTCATTTCCATTTAGAATTGCTGGCAATTCTAAAGTCACATGAAAATCTGTATTAATTGCATACAGAATCACACCATTGGTTCCTTTGTGTTCTCTGCTTAGTCGCATTTCAAAGTTATTACCAAAGCCGATATCTCTGCAAATAGCTTGTATCCCTCCCTGGAAACTGCAAGAAAGATGTACATTGATTCACATAAGCTTTGCTGAAATCTATATCATAAAAATGTGCCTGGTCGCATGGAGTAAAATATAACTCATTTTTAAATTTTTGTATGGATAAATCAAACCAAATAGGCATAACATAAGGCAACATAATACTGGGATATATATAGGCCTATATATGGGGCATATAGACAGGGCCTATAATTATAATAAAATTATTTGTATATATTATATTCTCGAGGCCGATGAGCCTTATTAAAGGTGCTTTGTAAAGGCCTGTAAATACACATAGTCTATTAACAATATTTAAATAATTACTGAGTACAATGGCCTGCAATGCACTTCATAGGCCCGTTATATTACTGGTATTAATATTTTGCATGGTAAAGCCATTACAAATTTACAAGTTTTCACAAAGTTAAACACAAAAATAAATAAAATAATAGGGATATAAAATAATAAATCTAGCTAAATCTGAACA
The DNA here is from genome assembly GCA_016169945.1 of Trachythela sp. YZ-2020. NCBI lineage: Eukaryota > Metazoa > Cnidaria > Anthozoa > Malacalcyonacea > Clavulariidae > Trachythela > Trachythela sp. YZ-2020. Next base: position 27,671 of record JADLSH010000077.1, on the reverse strand, counting down.
ACACAGAAGTGGCCAGAGGCGACCTGCCTGTTTTATATTTCACTTCTCAGTATAGGTCATTATAGGGTGACCTGGCGGCCGACAAATAGATATAGCTAGTCTAGATTATGAAATACGATTCAATATAATTCAATACTACAATAGGCCACAAAACACACAGGCCCATATGGGCAACAATGCAATATGCTTTGGCAACCATTTTGTACAGCTTGAATTAATTTATACAGGAAATATAAAAAATTCACCCTTATAAGCCTTATAAGGCCTTATAAATAAAATCATTAAAAATAATCACTGTTATTTTAGTCATATTTCAGTCCAAATCCCTCGGACAGGAGCCTCGGACAGGACACACGAGCCACAGAAAACATGCATATTTATATATTCAAATTTTATTAAATTAAAAAAATTGAAATTCACGTACCTGACAATGCTTTTCAGCTTCGTTAAACTTCTAATTCCCGTTGGAATTCTGGCTCGATACCTCTCTTTTCGTACATAATCAAGTTTAGTCTTTCCCTTTTGATAGAAAATTGCAATGCATTCGATAATGCTTTCAGGGCTTTCAGCGCTTTGTCCTTCTCGGCCTTCTCGACTATCTTGCGGCAAAACTGCCGCCATATTTTCATCATAGGGTCTTAGCGGAAGTGGAGTAGCAATTAGGAAGTGGAATGTGCCACAGGAGGCCACAGAAAAATCGTTGAAATAGTGAAATGGCCTGAAATAATTAACGCCAAATATAAAGTCTGTTCTGTTTTGCGCCTTTTGCCTTTTGGCAGCGATATTTTTAATGTTAACTTCATTTCTGGTGCACGTAATCACGTTATTTGGTAAAGCAATCACGAAATCTGCCGCTTAAATTGGCTTATTCCCGCCTCTCGCCAACATTTAAATTCACGATTTCACGCACCAAAAATAAATTAATCACGTAATAACGCCGAAAATAACAGCTAAACACGCGTCACGCAAAAATCATGGGGGGCCCCGTTCAACATCCCAGTGTTTTCACTTTTACGTAGGGACAGAGCAGGAAAATGTCACGGTTGGGTATGTGCCTTCATTATAGATGGCGATTTTAAATATATATATATATATATATATACTGATTACAGACCTGTCGTGCTGTACTGACCATGAGATTTTGTGGCTCCATCTGAGGTCCACTCGCTTACCACGTAAGTTTCGTGCATTATCGCTGCGATTGTATACCATCCACCAGTGGCAGACGAAAGCTCTATGAAACACTCTTTATTTCAATCACTTTCAGAGTCAAGATTCTTAAACTGCGGTATCATTGTGGCCGGAGATTTTAATCCGCTTTAATGAAAACCTAATTAAAAGGCATTTCGATTAAAACAAATCGTCAAAATACCAACTCGTAAAGACGCCATCCCTGACCTTATTCTAACCAATTATTGTACGAGTACTATGATCTACTCCAAACATTCCCAACCTTTGACAATCTCTGTGTCAGCAACCAATAGAAGTAATCCGAATTACAAACATCACCATGTCTATATAGGAAATGTAGAAAGATGCAATGCGAAGACTTTACATGTACATACAGAAATGTTATGTTACAACAAACATCTATTCCAAGGCAAAGTTGTTCTTGATGTTGGGTGTGGAACTGGAATATTATCAATGTTTGCTGTCAAAGCTGGTGCAAAACACGTTTATGGGGTAATCGGTAAATGTCAAGATTTTTCTCGGCATCTTGTTCGATAGGATTAATAAGGTGTTAGTGGATGGAATACTCGAACGGAAATTTATATAGATTTTTTAGACCTAGCCAGGAGCAGTTGCGAAAAATGCAACTTGCAACCCTGTGATTCCGGTGCAGCGCTCTAACCAACTGAGCTACAGAGTCCGGTTGCTTATGGGGTAATGCACTTTCACATTTTGTACTTCACTTCTCACTTATCTTTATATGAACGCTGAACTGTGGCTAGTGTAGTGTGAGCAATGACATTTCATCACTGACATTCAATCTGAGTTTGTCCTGATCTCACATTTGTAAACAGATCTAACTTTATTTTTTTTAATGTAGGTTGACGTACTTCTCCTCATTTATTGAACATGCCCAGGCCATCATTTGATCCAACCGTATGGATAAATGTAAGTTCTATTGTGTAGTTCCAGAAAATATCCATAACCCCCCACGGAAGAGACTGGAAATTCCAGAGGATAGGGGGTCATTTCGTCAAGATTTCCAGTGGGGTGGGGGGTACCAAAGCCTTGATATTTCCAGAAGGTATTCAAATACAAAATTAGCCTGCGTAGTCAGCCCTAGGTTTAATAGGGTGCCTCAGTGCCTGATTTAACTACAATTTGCGAGTGGCGCAAGTTTTACAAGAAAACGCCCACGATCTTGTTAAAATTGGTTAATAATATTGTAGCTTAAAACAACATTTACAAACTGTACAATATAAATTGACTGGAGTTCGTTCGACAGTCGCCCCATATTTAGAAATTTGATTGACATGTTGATGCATAACCACAAGCGAAATATTTCTTTTCGGCCCGGGTTTTACCCAATTTTCAACTGAGTTTTTTTAACAAGCCTTTAATTAGGGCGTTAATATTTGTGATTTGCTGTAGTTTGTTGTGAGTTTATACTGTAGCCGTAGCGTAGGGAGAATAAGTATTAATACAAAATCATGTACAAAGGCATGATTTAGCTTTTCATAGATTAAACTTTTCAATGGTTTTTCCGTCAAAATCAACACGAGCAGGCAAATATAAATTTTAGCGTGTTCTGTAGCTGTACGAAAATACCTACTTTATGTATAGCCTACAGAAGCGGAAGTGTGCAGGTTAATTTTGAAAGCTTGACAGCCAATCGTTGGCGTTTTTGATCAGTCACCCAGCGGCAACAGATGTTGATTTACAATATATATATACATATATTTGTGCAAGAAAGTAAATAAAACACCAGTTGTTTTGATTAATAGTAGTCATTGAGATTTCCAGACGGGTGGGTATAAAAGTAGTAAAACACCAGAATTTCCAGAGGGATGGGAGGTACAAACTTCAGGGGCAGTTTTGGAAAATCCAGAGGCATGGGAGGTCATAAAGGAAATATCCTTCGTGGGGTGGGTATGGTATTTTCTGGAACTACACATTACACCTTCATCTGAGAATGGCTGTTAATTACTGTACAATTACATGTTTGCCTTAAATATATTGCACAGTAGCCTCTCTATTTAATAATATATGGTGCTATCAAGATCCTTCCAAAATTGGAAAGTTATCTTCAGTTGAAGTATTGATGTCACAACTTTTTATAAAGGTAACAGTCAGATGTTCCCTGTTTACCGGCCAAATTACAATTTGTCCGAACAAATGCCAAATCTATGAATCCATGTTGAACAGTGTGCTCTTTGCTCGAGATAAATGGTTGGAAAGTGAATAAATACAGTAAAACGGAAGATCACCAATGGTTGTATCCCTATAGTGCTACATTTGTTGTTATAGAAATTATCCGCACCCCCCGCCCCCCCTTGTAGGTACTCAGTGGCTATAACATATTTTTTTATAAGTGCCGACCCTCTATTAATTTCGGTGAGACGCGCCTCAGTGAATGTAGGCTTGTGATCACGTGGCCTTGGGCTACTCATTACTTATCGGTGAGGTATTACACCGGACGAAATCGGAGAACAGCTGCTGAGTTTGGTTTCAGTCGGAATGACTTGAAAATCCATGGGTGCTTCCTAACAGTTTTATGTATATCTATATACGTTCTAACCATGTTGCTGTTATTTATGTAGAATACAGATGGAATAATGCTCCCAGACAAAGCAAGCTTGTACATCTGTGGTATTGATGACAGACAGCATCAGGCAGAAAAGATTTATTGTAAGTTAAAATACGGCTTTTAATCTACAGATGTGTCAAAATATATAATATATATGTTATCGTACGTTGGGTATTGAGTTTGTAGATTTACTTTTTTCGTACCAATAAAAATCAGGCCTTTAATAGCGGTGAGATGATTACATTGAAATTAGATGTATCCTTATTTCGAAATAAAATTTAAGACTTTGAATAAAGATGTTCTAGAAAATTTAAAAACGGTTCAAATGACGATTTAACAACCAATATTCGTGGTTAAAGTATAACATTTTACGTAACTGGAAGTTTGTAGAGAACTCTCGATGCTGAATGTTTCCCAGATATTAAATTATGTTGAATTTCATTTCAGGGTGGGCCAATGTATGGTTTTGATATGAGTTGTTTTAGAAAAGTTGAAATTACTGAACATCTTGTTGATGTCGTGGATGCCAAACAGATTGTGACCAATTCTTGTCATAAGGTAGACAACTGTAGAGACTGCACAATGTTGATAATACATGCACACGTAAAAATTTCACATCGTGGAAACAACGTTCGAACTGCGAGAACGGAAACAAATATAACTTATCCCAGGTGATAGCCCGGGGCGAGGGTACTAATTCCGCTCGGCTATTTATTACACCCGGGAAAAAAGGAAAGCTATGCGAAACCAAAGTTCCTGGCGTGTGGCTATATGTTTCATGGGTGAACGTTTTCGCGAATTTCATGAACTTTTCGTGGACATCGCGTGGGCTGTTATTGTCAGGAGCGGAATGACCGAAGATTTTAAACATGAGAAATTCTGAATATTTCAAAATCGCTTTTAAGGACTTTATAAATAGGAGCTGTGAGGCGAATTTTATCGCTTTTGCTTTATATAAAAGGATAAGAAGAGATATATGAGCGAAAAAAGTAAAATGTAAGGCGAGTTTGTTATAATTGTTGATGTATTTGTTCATGGCATATTATCATTGTTGTTTTAAAAACTGTTGCTTTATATAAATAGTCAGTCTCTTTTAATTCCAGTTTAAGTATCCTATATTTTATGTTACAAAAAGCTATCAATTAAAAGGAAAGCGGAACCATTTTTACGAGAAAATTGTATACTTTCAGCCGCAAGATTTTATTTCAAAAAGGAATTTATAGGTAAATGCAGTTTTGTTTTATGAACTTTATGAAACGTTTTATATTGAACGGACGGTTGAATTTTTCAATTTTACATTAAAATAAAATATTAGAATGCATAATTACATACCTACATGATATATTTCAGCATTCTATTGTTAAAACCATTAATATTTTAACTTGGGGATTTGACATTTTTGCTTCGAAAATGTTCAAAAGCCACTCTCTCAGGACAAAACTGGAAGTCAAATCCCCACCCCCGGGATGCCACTTAATTTCAGGGCCTTTGGAACAAGCAGTAAATGCACAGAAGGGACATCATTGGCACAAAAATAACATAATATATCAAATATGTGTAACAAAACATGAACTTTTAATATGTATATATATATTAAATATAAAGAATACATCAAATATTAATTTTCTGTGACAACCTTCATTATAAATTTAAATATGTGTACAGCATAAATAAATTAGCATTGTAATGCCAATTATTAGTGAGCTTAAGCAAGCGACGTTTTTGACGCCACGGACGTCAGATTGCCGAGAGGGGACTGGATTAAAAACTGTGTTTGTGTCAGTTTGTGGTGATATTCAACAATTATGGCAAAACTTGAAGTTTTTAAAGTCTACGAAGTCCTTACGCGAGCATCATGATGAAAAACGCCGCCAAAATTAGGTATGCTAACCTACGGATGACGTCCGTGTTGACAAAAACGTCGCTTGCTTAAGCTCCCTAATGTGTCAACAAAAACCTCAAAATATAAACGATATTTGCATTAATATGCAAAGAAAACAAACTAAAACACAAAAAGATCAATGAAAGTCTATGCATAACCACATAAATGTATATTTTAAACTTAAATAGTTGATAGATTGAAAGGATGAAAATACATCTCGCCTCGTCTTGTAATTCCGCCATTTTCGCAAATGAAAACACGCAAGAACACGCCAGTCGTACCCAAAGTAGTCAAAATCACCTAACTCATTAATATTCAAAGTCAAGACTTCCCACCCTCGGACAACTGGGGGGAAAGTTCGTGTCAAAATCCCAACCCTGGGAACTAGCTCATTGATCAAATCCCCACCCTTTGCCCGACCCCCCTCCCGCTCGGGCTTAACATTGATAGGTGCATATATATAATTCTTACTGATAGTGTTGCCATGACTACAGTGCTTCCACAGTTTGAAACAAATTTCCATTGTTTATCTTTAAAATCCTTAAAATTACTTTATATAATTCCTTTATATTTAAATTTTCTTCCAGTTTCCTTTGTTTTCCTTCCAAACTATTACAGTAATATGATTAAAATTGTCATGGCACATTTGAGATGAACGGAAACACTTAGTATTTACGTCAAGTACTCCATTCGGTCAGTAGGTCACTAATTTACCGAATGCCATTTCCAGTAGTAAAAATTCTGGTGCAACTGCCATATTTTCCAGTTAAGCAATTAAAAATCCATAGGTCTCGTAGCCTCTTTTTACCCCTTCACGACCGCATTCTGACTAAGTCTATTCTAGTTTTGAACAAATCATCCTTTGCATGCAGATTTTGCAACGAAAAGCTTAGAAATGTTTAGGAACTGTCGTTGTTTAGCTGTGGGACGGGTTACTGCATGCATATTGCAAGGCTCAAAATAGAATATTGCAAGGCTCACAAGCCTAGTGTTTTCGCCAAAGAAATCTGGCAAGATTTAATAAAAAATCAGGTATTGTTGGCCGAAACTGTTCCTTCTCGCGCAAGTATATCTCGAGCACTGGTAGTATAGGGAAGAGGGGTTCTGGACCGGGCGGTGCGGGCGGTGCGGGCGATGCACCAAGCACCGCCCATGACGTCATCCTATGAATAATGGGGTGACGTAACCCGGTGACGTACCCTTTGAGGTGACGGCAGTGAACTGTATATATACCTGGAACGATAACTTCATAGACAAAACCCTATGATTGGATGAAGCCGATTTGAAGCTGATTTCCCTTCTCGTGTGTCTCGCGTGGGCTGCGTTACCTGCGTGACGGTCAAAGCTTCGATTGTTCACGATTGAAAAATGGCATGGCTTGCAAACGGAAAGTTATACTGTAAAAATACTCAGGAATCGATGACGAAAGTTGGATAGTTATGTAATCAGAGTCATGTTGAACTTATCAAGACATGTTTTTTTGAATTATTTGCTGTATTATATGAAAAATATAAATGTAAATTGCTTCAAGATATCTATGAATTTGTCAACCAAAAATTTGAATACAATGGAACACATCAAAGACAGTTAAAAAACGGTATGTTTTATTTTATAAATAGTTAAAAACATTTGAACAAACATTATTGAATAAATAGTTGAAAACATTTGAACAGTTAAAAGCATAGCAGCATAATTTATTGATTCTTGAACAAGATTAGCTTTGTAAGTTGCTGTCTTATGCTTTGCTTTCCGCCCGCAACCACGTTGTCGTTGTAGCGTTTGCTGTAGGTGAACAATCGCAGGGTGAAATATCTTTCTGCTGTCAATTTAATCAACATCGATCTATGATCTTGATCTACGGCGTGGTCGTTGAAAACTTTATGGTTGCTGTCCATCGTGAAGTGATGACAAACAAGCATGACCAGTTTCTGTTTCCGTTTTTCTTGTCTTGTGGTTTTGTTGATGTTATTTAACACTTTCTGCTTAAAAATTTTCTCTGAGTATTCTACCACACTGTAAACCGACTGGGATGGTATTCTAAGTCCTCCGTTGTTGACAAATAAAGTGAAGGCTGCAGCTGATGCAATTTCGCAGTATCTCATTGCACAATAATCATGGTCAGGTGTTGGTCCATGGAATTGAGAAACAAGGCAGTTCTTGCAGGACAAACAAGTTAGTTTTTTGACTAGTTTTGACACCAAATACCCACCAATGTAGAACAGAATGTTGGAGACAAATTCTGTTGTTTCAGGAGCATTTAATTGGGTACAAAAGAAGTTTTCCTCCAAGGTGATTTGGGATTCATTGTCATCTGTTGCTGCTTCAGTCAAAGGAGCTTTGTGTTTCTTTGAGTGGAAGAACGGTATAATGGAAGTTGATGTGGTTTCAAATGTTAGGCAGTTGGCATTCTTTGAGGCAGTGATAGCATTTCTTAGTAGCATCTTTCGTAAAGCATATTTCAATTGGAGACAGTTCGGGTTATTATTCCATCCACCTTTAGCTCTAACACAAGAAAATAGCAATTCAATATGGTCTTGCGAAAACTTATAAGTTAGTAGGTATTTAAATGGATCAGTGGTGGAAAACATGTCTTGTGTCATCACTAGGGTTGACTTGATTGCTGTTACAAGTTTGTCCTTTTGAGGGGTCTTTAAACTAAGCAAATATTCAGCTGTTGTTTTTAAAATTTCCTCCCAAGTTTCTCTTCTTCCAGGGCGAAGTGGCTGTTTAAATCCTTTTCCAAAAATTAAGATTCCGGGAATTAAGCATGAAATTCCTGGATTCCGGGAATTAAGCCTGTCAAATAACCGATCAATGACTCTGACAAATTTAAAAGTTGCATCTGAGTGTTGGAATTTTTCATGTTTCATTGCTTTATCCAAGAACTCGATACCATCTGCCACTGATGAACTCAGAGTTTGAGCTGCCAACGCTACATTCTTCTTTTTTTGAAACTCAAAGTGCTTTGATGTAAATTTATTTGCCAAGTTGAATCCTTCATCTTCTTGAATTTCTTTTAGTGATGAGAAGAAGTGCCAGCTAATTATATTTCCTTCACTGTCAACAAACGAGTTCAGTTCAGCTAGTGCATTCCTGGCAAGCTTTAGCATGTGACAGCGGTCAAGGATTGCATACACAAAATACTCTTCTGATGGATGCTTAAATTTTGTTACAAATGAGTCATACAATGTCCCAAATTCACATCCTAGTTCTTTGAACATACTGATATTCACTTTGGTCCCGTCTGCTGTTATCGACCAAACTCTTAGCCCCGCTTCTGCTGCCATTTTTAGAGCAATTTTGACTAATTCAGCTTGTGTGTGGGATGACATCTTATCTGCCAAGAAGTAGCCAATAGGGCATTTCCAGTTGCTCCTTGTTCCAACCAACAGAAATACAACTACTTCTGTAGCTAGGGTGTCAGGTTTCAATGCTGGTATTGGTCCATAATTCACAAAGCCTACATAGGTATCTTTCTGGTTATCCCACAACATTTGCTTCCTTGTTGAAAGTGCATCAATTATCAAGCAACAATCCCCTTTCTCATTGTTGATTGTTGACTCTTTCTTCAGTGCCTCGAAAGATTCTTTTATGAACCCAGGTTCACATTCTAATGTACTGGACCATTTTCTGATTAAAGATGGTTGGGGTAAGGGTAAAATTGATCGTACATACTCATATGCTTTCGGGGAGTAATAATTCAATGTTACAGCAAATTCTTTGACAATATCCGAATATCGTCGTCCGCAAGGAGTGCGTGTGACATTGTTTTTTGTATTGATAGTTGTAAAGCATCAAATTGGCAATGCATCATTTCAGCATCCTCGGGTGACATGACAAGTTTTTGCTGTAGCTCATTAATTATATCATACATTGTTTGTTGTTTTGACTTTGTTCTTCTTAACTGTTGTTGCAATGACTTAATTTTCCTTTTTAATTTCATTTGCAGGTCTGGTCGTTCAACATTCTGATGTATGCTTTCATCAATCGTAGTGGAGCTCAGACAGTAGTTGTGATCATGTGAAACTTCCAACTTTCTGCGGCTTGTCTTGGAAATTCCATACTCGTTTGATGATGTTGTTGAAAATATTGTTGGCACAGCATTCTTTTTTATCCTGCAGCTCCCATTTGTTGATGGTTCGAGAATATAATCGCATGTTGAGAAGTGATTGCTGCAAATGCGACTGGCTGGTGTTGGTTGCCATTCTTGGTTGTTATTTTCATCTCGAATAATATTTTCCCATTTCTCAAGGAGTGGTTTGTTTGTTAAAGGAAATCTAGACATGTATATATTTTAAAATTTGTCAATTACAGTAGTAAATGAGCAAGTATCTAAAATTATATAAATCTTGTTTCATTTGTAATGTATTAGAATTTTAAAGGCCAATGTAGTGAATTCAGATATGTAGAGGTAATTTATTCTGCTTTGATGATAGTAAAATAATTCTCCAAGTCCAAACTTGGAAAAAGCTTACCTGTGTAATGCTACTTTTTTTGCATTGTTACATGCTTTTGTGACATCCTTTTTAGGAATTTGCTTGTTATTACAACCAGATGTAACACAAGTTAAAGGCATTTAATTTTTTTTCCAAAATGTAGGTGCTTTCAAGAATATGTCATCGTCTATATAGATATTTGAAAATTTTGTTATCGATATATCTCTACGCTATGAGTTTGCTTTTTAGTCCTGGGGATAGTAAAACTCAAACAAAAACTTCGTTTTTAGATAAACATCGTAAAAAAATAGTGTTTTTGACCGCCATATAGGGTTTTGATGCCTAAAAAGCATATTTTTGTAAAGCTCAATGTAACTTACGTCTATTTGTGTATATAACGTTTCTGGTACCAGTCCTGTATCAAAATTATTTAAGTTCAAAATTTCAAAAAAACCCTCAAAATCGATTATTGTGCGAAGAAACCTATTCAAGATAAAATTTCAATCTATCTAGAAGATATTTAGCTTAAAACGGGCTTAAAAGGCCGCTATTTTAGGGTCAAAAACAGCGTTTGAAAATGGATCACTTTTCCGCCTCCCGGTTATCAATGGTGGCCTTCAATTTGGCTTCAAAGATGGCGGCCAAGTTATCGTTCCAGGTATATTTATAGTTCACTGGGTGACGGTGAATAATGTGGATACGTACCCTTTGGAGTTACGTATCCCGGTGACGTACCCTATGAGGTAACCTACCTGTTGAACCGAGCGTATAAATTGAGATGGCAGATGCTGCTCGGCACATTGTTAACACAGCTTTCACAGAGAGAACTTTGCTGGATATATTGTAGTTAAGACTGAATGATGAACCATGGAGAACCTGCATCTTGTTCGACAAGGAAAGTGATTCGTTTTGGTTCTGTGGTTAAAATACAAGTTGTAATTTCTTTTGCTCGGAGGACGATGGTTATCTATTTGAAAAAGCCATAGCTGCCTGGAGATCTACGAATCAGCCACAGCCGCAATGTGACGGACATCATAAGCTTACAAAAATACGTGTGGTCAAAGATATGATGAAGAGAGTTATCTGTAGGGGTCCTGTAGGAGTTCTCTGATCTGAGCAAACACAAAACTAACTCTCGGCTTTTCTTTATTTTCTCTCTACTGAACGACAAATATTCCGTACAGCGGCCCTTGCAGACGTAGTGTAAAGTGAAAGGAACGATAACGGAAATCACGTGTACTATCACGTGCGACCTTGACCGAGACTCGATGTTTGTCAGTGACCTTGAACATAAAAACGCGAATTTCTCTGCTCATTTAAAAAAAACCTTGAGTACTAGTAAGCACATTAAATTGACCGCTGTCATGGATAAAAAACAGTACGCAGCTAAACGCGCCCGGGATTTTAGAAAGAAGAAAAGAGAAGAATTCACTAAATACAAAGCTCTTTATAACTATGTGTTTAGTGAAAAACCTGATTTTATACTGCAGAGATTTGAAAAAAAATACCAAGCCAGCCTTCCTTCTCAAAACAACATTCCTCCTCAAACTGAGCATATCTTGTTCGTTGTTATGAAGTCCTGGCACAATTTGTGGAGGAAGGTTGTTAAAAAGCTCGTCTAAATTATCATAATTTGAGCAGGACTCCTTGGACACCGGTGGACAATTGAGCTTTGATGTGGTCTTCTCTTTCATCATATCTGACCACACACATTCTTGCAAGCATATGATGTCCGTCGCATTGCGGCTGTGGCTGATTCGTAGATCTCCAGGTAGCTATGGCTTTTTCAAACAGATAATACAACATGGATTTTGACCACACAACCAAAACGAACCATTTTTCGTTGTCGAACAAGATGCAGGTTCTCCATGTAAACACTTCATCATTCAGTCTTCACTAATAGAAATACATTTATGCAGAATCCCCTCGCCATTAGAACCAAACAATTATTCTCCTGAACACCCCAAAAATGATTGTAACATGAAGTACTAAATCGATTACTGTAACCATGGTAACACGCAAGCGAACACTGTAATACTGTATATTTATTTTATTTTCTGTACAAACTTGTAAAATAGTGATAAGAATTTTACTTTTAACTATAAAATTACCAATTGCCCAACTATATAAAGTAGGTATGTTATTTTGTACTCTTTTAGCTTTGATTTACTGTAAAATTTAATCTTAGACGTCTCACAAAACGTTTCGAAATTGTCATAAAACTTCAACTGTTTTTTGTATTTTTTACTATGAAGTTTTTGAGATAAAATATGTTGTTTCTTATTCTATATAACGCATTTGAATTAATACTAAAAAATTTTTAAGATTAGTCAGTGTTGTATTGACCACACAGGATGAACTACGCATTTTCAAAACCACAAACTGTAGTGCATGCCAATTGACGGCAAAACTGCCAAAGCAAGTTTGCCAAATAGACACTTACCCGTTTAAAACGCTTTAAAACTCGAAAACCCTGTCCTTTCTCGGCCTTTCGACTGATTTCTTTTCCTATTGACTTTAGTAAGTGAAAGTCCTCTAAAACATTTTCATTTATCTTGTTTTACTGAATTAATATGTCCCGACTCCAGAGTACAGTTTTGACTAAAATTTTCATTCAGATGCCAAAATTAACATGCCAAAATGGCAGTTATTTTTCTGACATATACATATAAAAACAAAATCGTTGTCTTAGCCAATCATGATGTTGCTAGTTACCAGTTTTCTCTCGGCTTGAACTTGCACATGCGCATAACTTTAAAAAACATCCAGTCCAGCCCATGACAAAAAAAATGGCGGACGACTTTGCATTCCACAATGTTTTCACATTCCCGGACGTAAATATCCGAGCGGAGGACAATATATCCACCAAAGTTCTCTCTGTGAAAGTTGTGTGAACAATATGCCGAGCAGCATCTGCAATCTCAATTTATACGCTCGGTTCAACAGGTACGTCATGTCATAGGGTACATCACCTCATCGGGCGTTACCTCATAGGGTACGTCACCGGGTTACGTAACCCCAAAGGGTACCTATCCACATTATTCACCGTCACCTCAAAGGGTACGTCACCTCAAAGGCCACGTCGGCATGACGTCATGGGCGGTGGTTCGTGCACCGCCCGCACCGCCCGGTCCAGAACCCCTCATACATACATACATACATCAGCTTTATTTAAACACGGAGAATCATCAGTATAATTATTTACAAAACTATTAAAATATTTTAAAAAGGAGCAAAAAGAAATATAAATACTGTTCTACCTGATTGCCGTGTGGGAGTCAGATCGATTATTATTTAAGAAGGCTTCTAAACCCGTCTTAAAAGTAGCGAGAGAGGTTACTGATCTAAGAGATTCTGGCAGGCCATTCCATAAGGAGGCTCCACTGTAACTAAAGGAGCGTTTCAAATAATCTGTGCGTGGTATTGGGACATAGAGTTTACCATAAGAATCTCTCAGATTATAAACACTCTCACTAAGAGAAAACATCTCTTGTAAATAAAATGGTGTACGTTTGTTAACAGTATTAAACATAAGGATTGCCTTTTGCTTTAATCGCTTAGTGGACAATGATTCCCAATTGAGTTCTTCAAGAAGAGAACTTGATGAAATATCATAAGATGAACGGGTAATAACACGGGCGGCCCTATTCTGTAATTTTTGTAATTTATCGCTTTGCTTTTACCTAGGCCATCCCAAACAGGGCACAATAGGAAAAATAGGGCTCCACCAAACTTTGGTAAACTCGAATTGCAGTTTCCCTGGTAATAAAATCTCTCATTCGTTTGAGAGCGCCGATACCCGAAGAGACTTTTTTCGTGATATTATCAACATGATATTTCCAAGTCAAGTTCTCATCAATTGTTAAACCCAATGATTTAGACTTCAACACTCTATTAATCTGTTTATTATTAACACATACTTCCACATTCCTGATTATCAAAGGTTGAAAGTCTTTGTCGAGATCCGATAATCATAAATTCAGTCTTGGCAATATTTAAACTTAGCTTATTTGCCTCTAGCCATGTGTTTAAATTGGCTATTTCGGCATTCATAAGATTTTCTAGCTCAGAAAGGTTATTACTTTGCATGCTGATGTTCGTATCATCAGCATACATTCTGGGTAAACCCTCGTTCAAGCAGTTAGGCAAGTCATTGATATAGATCAAAACAAAAGTGGGCCTATAATAGAGCCCTGCGGAACTCCGTGGGAGATAGAACGACTACCAGAGAGTTTTCCATTTACGTAGCATTTCTGTTTTCGATTGTTTAAATAGGAATTAAACCACGATAGCGCATTGTCATCCACACCATAACACTTGAGTTTACGTATAAGAATTTCGTGATCAATTGTATCGAAAGCTTTCTTTAGGTCAATGAAAATCACTCCGTTTAGCAAACCCTTATCAATATTTACGCACCAGTTATTAGTCGACTCTAATAAAGCTGTAACGGTACTGTATGATGCTCGAAACCCGGATTGATAGTTCGACAGTAAGTTGTTACTTGTCAGATAGGAGTAAAATTGATCATAAATGGTTCTACCAAAAACCTTGGCAACCGCCGATATAATTGAAATTGGACGATAATTACTTAGATCACATTTTGCCATTTTGAATATAGGTAAGACTTTAGCCATTTTCCAATCAGTCGGGTAAATCCCCTTAGAAAGTGATCTATTAAAAAGTTTAGTTAACGAGGGTGAAAGAATATCAGCGGCTATTTTTAATAATCTACCTGGAATTTTATCAGGGCCGGTAGCTTTGTTAGCATTAATCGTTTAGCAAACAATTTACAGTGCACAAACCAATTTCCTCGAAAGAAAATACAGTATTTGTGGACTGAATATAAGAAACAGGATTAACATTAGAGCTAGGTATTTTGTTTGCAAGTTTCTCTCCTATCGAGGTAAAATGTGAATTAAAGGCATCCGAAATTTCAGCCGCATTAGTGATTTCATTACCGTCAAGATTGACTTTCTTGACACTTGTTACATCACTCACTTTACGAGAGTTTAGATCTTCACTAGTCTCCAAGTTTTCCTTGGATCTTTTCGTGCAGCCTCAATATTAGTGATAAAATAGTTTTGTTTAGCCTGCCTAATAGTGTTGTTAGTTTCGTTTCGAGCTTTCTTATATTGTAACCAAATTTCATCGTCACGTGTAATATCGAATTGCTTTTTTAGATAATCTCTTTCGCGAATTTTCTGAACTACATGTGAAGTAATCCAGGGAGACTTTCGTTTCCCTATACGTTTCTTTTTAAGTGGGGCATGTTTATCAATCACAGACATAAACATATCCAACCATTCAGTCCACATATCATTAGGGTCGTTATGCAGAGAAACCTCCTCCCAATTTAGATTATTTAAATCATTCAAATATGCACGCTCATTAAAGTTTTTGAAATTTCTCTTTTCAACAAAAGCATTTACCGGTGCCTTATGATATGTAAATTTCCGAATAAGGTATACCAGAGAATGATCACTTATACCAAGAGAAAGAACACCGGAAGCTTTTACTTTATCAAGATTATTGGTGATACATAGATCAATTAATGTTTGTGAGGTATTTGTTATTCTGGTAGGTTCAGCAATTGTCTGTGAGAGATTATAAATATCAAATATATTCAAAAGCTCAGACGTGTTGGAATTTGGTGTGTTTGACAATAGGTCACAATTCAAATCTCCAAGTAAATACAGTTCGGAATTCTCAGCATCTATCTTATCGATAATTTTCTCGAATAGAGTAAATAATTGTTGGGACGAGCTTGGAGGTCTATACCAAGTACCCACCAAAAACGGCCTTGAACGAGGATTAGAAATTTCGATTATTTGGATTTCAAGATCTTCATTTGCCAGATCTTTACGAATTCGAAAATTTAGATTACTTCGTATATACATACATACACCACCACCACTTCTACCATTAACCTTACGGTCTAGCCTAACAACATCATAGCCTGAAAGATGGATTTCACTATTGCTGATGGACGAATCTAACTTAGTTTCATTTATAGATAATATATCGATTTTACTATTGTCCATAAAGATTCTTAAATCATCAATGTGAGCTAACAAACTATTTATATTTAGACTATACTATACTATATCTTCCCTATACTAATAGCACTAAAGGAAGATCTGGGTTATTCATATAAACGGCTACACAAAATTGCAAGGGAATCGCTGACCCCAGCAAATGAGCAAAAATTCGTTGAATATTTGGCAGCATGTGTGGATAAGGATCCACAAACAATGCATTTTTTTGATGAAGCATCAGTCACTAAAACGACAGGAAATAGAAATTATGGGCGCTCTGCAGTTGGAAGGGAGGCAATTGAAATTCAACGATCTGATACTTGGCCACGTCCTCCGGTGCTTGTACTGTCGGCCATCATCACTTTGACATCAATTTGTCCGAAGTTCGTCTTCCATTTCGCAAGTTTTTGTTGTATTGATAACATTACTCCAGTTGCTAAACAATGACGATTCATTCAATTTTAGAGCATTACTCGGAATTTATAGCCAGTATTCGGTTCAAGGTCCTCAATGGTATACGTTGTTTGGTTGGTATAATCGTATTTATTTGTGTAAGGAAATACAACAAAGAGGTTACCCCTCTCCTGAAGACCCCAGGTGGCTTAACTTCCAAAGATCAAGATCACTGTAACTCTCCAACTATGTCGTATTGAAACGTAGTCGTATCGTCTAACATCCAGCTTCAGCCACTCTTGGTGTTAGAGGTTTTTGGCTTTCTCACAAGTAAACCAGGAGATTCTTGAAAGCATGTCGTATTACAAAAACCTTTATATCTTGTAAACTGCTTTTCATTGCAATCTTTGACACATGCCGATATATTGAGTTCAAGGCTCCACATAACCCATCACCACAACCAAAAACAAAATACTGCTTACGATACATCAGGACTGCAATCATCGAGACAGGAGGTTAAATGAACACATGTGGAGGCGACGAACAATTTCAATGATAAGATAAATATACTTTCGACACTGATTGAAATATCTGATACTTGGCCACGTCCTCCGGTGCTTGTACTGTCGGCCATCATCACTTTGACATCAATTTGTCCGAAGTTCGTCTTCCATTTACTGTTCCAAGACTTCGATGATGCCATAGTAAAGAACAAGACATCAATTTGTCCGAAGTTCGTCTTCCATTTACTGTTCCAAGACTTCGATGATGCCAGAGTAAAGAACAAGACATCAATTTGTCCGAAGTTCGTCTTCCATTTACTGTTCCAAGACTTCGATGATGCCATAGTAAAGAACAAGACATCAATTTGTCCGAAGTTCGTCTTCCATTTACTGTTCCAAGACTTCGATGATGCCATAGTAAAGAACAAGACATCAATTTGTCCGAAGTTCGTCTTCCATTTACTGTTCCAAGACTTCGATGATGCCAGAGTAAAGAACAAGACATGGATTTGTCCGAAGTTCGTCTTCCATTTACTGTTCCAAGACTTCGATGATGCCAGAGTAAAGAACAAGACATCAATTTGTCCCAAGTTCGTCTTCCATTTACTGTTCCAAGACTTCGATGATGCCAGAGTAAAGAACAAGAGATCAATTTGTCCGAAGTTCGTCTTCCATTTACTGTTCCAAGACTTCGATGATGCCAGAGTAAAGAAGAAGACATCAATTTGTCCGAAGTTCGTCTTCCATTTACTGTTCCAAGACTTCGATGATGCCATAGTAAAGAACAAGACATCAATTTGTCCGAAGTTCGTCTTCCATTTACTGTTCCAAGACTTCGATGATGCCATAGTAAAGAACAAGACATCAATTTGTCCGAAGTTCGTCTTCCATTTACTGTTCCAAGACTTCGATGATGCCATAGTAAAGAACAAGACATCAATTTGTCCGAAGTTCGTCTTCCATTTACTGTTCCAAGACTTCGATGATGCCAGAGTAAAGAACAAGACATCAATTTGTCCGAAGTTCGTCTTCCATTTACTGTTCCAAGACTTCGATGATGCCAGAGTAAAGAAAAAGAGATCAATTTGTCCGAAGTTCGTCTTCCATTTACTGTTCCAAGACTTCGATGATGCCAGAGTAAAGAACAAGACATGGATTTGTCCGAAGTTCGTCTTCCATTTACTGTTCCAAGACTTCGATGATGCCAGAGTAAAGAACAAGACATCAATTTGTCCCAAGTTCGTCTTCCATTTACTGTTCCAAGACTTCGATGATGCCAGAGTAAAGAACAAGAGATCAATTTGTCCGAAGTTCGTCTTCCATTTACTGTTCCAAGACTTCGATGATGCCAGAGTAAAGAAGAAGACATCAATTTGTCCGAAGTTCGTCTTCCATTTACTGTTCCAAGACTTCGATGATGCCATAGTAAAGAACAAGACATCAATTTGTCCGAAGTTCGTCTTCCATTTACTGTTCCAAGACTTCGATGATGCCATAGTAAAGAACAAGAGATCAATTTGTCCAGTTCGTCTTCCATTTACTGTTCCAAGACTTCGATGATGCCATAGTAAAGAACAAGACATCAATTTGTCCGAAGTTCGTCTTCCATTTACTGTTCCAAGACTTCGATGATGCCAGAGTAAAGAACAAGAGATCAATTTGTCCGAAGTTCGTCTTCCATTTACTGTTCCAAGACTTCGATGATGCCATAGTAAAGAACAAGAGATCAATTTGTCCGAAGTTCGTCTTCCATTTACTGTTCCAAGACTTCGATGATGCCAGAGTAAAGAACAAGAGATCAATTTGTCCGAAGTTCGTCTTCCATTTACTGTTCCAAGACTTCGATGATGCCATAGTAAAGAACAAGAGATCAATTTGTCCGAAGTTCGTCTTCCATTTACTGTTCCAAGACTTCGATGATGCCATAGTAAAGAACAAGACATCAATTTGTCCGAAGTTCGTCTTCCATTTACTGTTCCAAGACTTCGATGATGCCATAGTAAAGAACAAGACATCAATTTGTCCGAAGTTCGTCTTCCATTTACTGTTCCAAGACTTCGATGATGCCTTAGTAAAGAACAAGAGATCAATTTGTCCGAAGTTCGTCTTCCATTTACTGTTCCAAGACTTCGATGATGCCATAGTAAAGAACAAGACATCAATTTGTCCGAAGTTCGTCTTCCATTTACTGTTCCCAAGACTTCGATGATGCCATAGTAAAGAACAAGACATCAATTTGTCCGAAGTTCGTCTTCCATTTACTGTTCCAAGACTTCGATGATGCAGCTTAGTAAAGAACAAGAGGATCAATTTGTCCTAAGTTCGTCTTCCATTTACTGTGCCAAGACTTCGATGATGCCATAGTAGTTGAAAGAACAAGAGAACAATTTGTCCGAAGTTCGTCTTCATTTACTGTTCCAAGACTTCGATGATGCCATAGTAAAGAACAAGACATCAATTTGTCCGAAGCTCGTCTTCCATTTACTGTTCCAAGACTTCGATGATGCCATAGTAAAGAACAAGACATCAATTTGTCCGAAGTTCGTCTTCCATTTACTGTTCCAAGACTTCGATGATGCCATAGTAAAGAACAAGACATCAATTTGTCCGAAGTTCGTCTTCCATTTACTGTTCCAAGACTTCGATGATGCCTTAGTAAAGAACAAGAGATCAATTGTCCGAAGTTCGTCTTCCATTTACTGTTCCAAGACTTCGATGATGCCATAGTAAAGAATAAGACATCAATTTGTCTGAAGTTCGTCTTCCATTTACTGTTCCAAGACTTCGAAGTAGTGATGCCATAGTAAAGAACAAGACATCAATTTGTCCGAAGTTCATCTTCCATTTACTGTTCCAAGACTTCGATGGTGCCTTAGTAAAGAACAAGAGATCAATTTGTCCGAAGTTCGTCTTCCATTTACTGTTCCAAGACTTCGATGATGCCATAGTAAAGAAAAAGACATAAATTTGTCCGAAGTTCGTCTTCCATTTACTGTTCCAAGACTTCGATGATGCCATAGTAAAGAACAAGAGATCAATTTGTCCGAAGTTCGTGTTCCATTTACTGTTCCAAGACTTCGATGATGCCATAGTAAAGAACAAGACATCAATTTGTCCGAAGTTCGTCTTCCATTTACTGTTCCAAGACTTCGATGATGCCTTAGTAAAGAACAAGAGATCAATTTGTCCGAAGTTCGTCTTCCATTTACTGTTCCAAGACTTCGATGATGCCATAGTAAAGAACAAGACATCAATTTGTCCGAAGTTCATCTTCCATTTACTGTTCCAAGACTTCGATGATGCCATAGTAAAGAACAAGACATCAATTTGTCGAAGTTCGTCTTCCATTTACTTCTTCGTTCCAAGACTTCGATGATGCCATAGTAAAGAACAAGACATCAATTTGTCCGAAGTTCGTCTTCCATTTACTGTTCCAAGACTTCGATGATGCCATAGTAAAGAACAAGAGATCAATTTGTCCGAAGTTTGTCTTCCATTTACTGTTCCAAGACTTCGATGATGCCATAGTAAAGAACAAGAGATCAATTTGTCCGAAGTTCGTCTTCCATTTACTGTGCCAAGACTTCGATGATGCCATAGTAAAGAACAAGAGATCAATTTGTCCAAAGTTCGTCTTCCATTTACTGTTCCAAGACTTCGATGATGGCATAGTAAAGAACAAGACATCAACTTGTCCGAAGTTCGTCTTCCATTTACTGTTCCAAGACTTCGATGATGCCATAGTAAAGAACAAGACATCAATTTGTCCGAAGTTCGTCTTCCATTTACTGTTCCAAGACTTCGATGATGCCATAGTAAAGAACAAGACATCAATTTGTCCGAAGTTCGTCTTCCATTTACTGTTCCAAGAATTCGATATGCCACTTAGTAGTTGAAAAGAGAACCTTGCAAAGAGATCGAATTTGTGTTATTCTGGAAAAGAAGTTCGTCTGTTACATTTACTGTTCCCAAGACTTCCCGATGATGCCATAGTAAAGAACAAGACATCAATTTGTGTGTCCGAAGTTCGTCTTCCATTTACTGTTCCAAGACTTCGATGATGCCATAGTAAAGAACAAGACATCAATTCTGTCCGAAGTTCGTCTTCCATTTACTGTTCCAAGAACTCTCGATGATGCCATAGTAAAGAACAAAGAGATCAATTTGTCCGAAAAAGTTCGTCTTCCATTTACTGTTCCAAGACTTCGATGATGCCAGTATGCTAAAGAACAAAGACATCAATTTGTCCGCGAAGTTTGTCTTCCATTTCACTGTTCCAAGACTTGATAATGCCATAGTGGAACAATAGCCTGCTAAGCATTACAAGGCACAAATATCCTGTGAAAATATCGCATTGATTGAACTACCTATAATATTTGTATTGTTTAGATATAAAAATATATCGCTTTATTAAAAATACTAACTGCAAATATTTTTCGTTACGTTCTATGTGTTCTCTTACTTAAAGTCGTGGTGATCAGCTGTCATCAAATTCCATAAATAACTATAATGTTACCGTCTACTACTTAACCCACCAAGCATACCAAGGTGCCAATAATGGCACTGCCAGTAGTAAGGAAAATATCTTTTTAAAACAATGTGCACTCTCAGCCTGCCCTCAAACCGAAGCCAAATATAACATTCTTCTTTTCGGGGATATTTCCCACACAATTTCCCACTAAGTCAATGTTCATCTCCAACAGAAGAGTGGCTCAAACATCTGAACCTCGTTCACAGGGTGACGAGGAGATGAGAACTGGAAACATTCCACATTGATGAGCTGATGGAGACAAACTGGTTGAAAGAATCAGTTACTGATAGTGTTATCAACATTATTAATAGTTTTGGCAGTTTACCTTGCTGGGTATGTACCTGTTGTAAACTTGCCTCGTTGTACATGTATAATTAATAATTAATTTTTTGTTTACTTATTGTACAATGGAAGCTTAATAAATAAATAAATAAATATCCCAGGGTTTCCAATTGTACGTAAGGACAGAACAGGGAAATGTCACGGTGGTGTATGTGCCTTCATTAAAGATAGTGATTTTTCGAAAAGACCTGTATTTTTTGTCTTGAAAAGATTTAATGTGGTTTCGGTGTCGCTCTTTAAATGTGCTTGCAGTCATGCCAATGTAGTGTTTTGCTTGTTGTGACGGTTGTAGTGTTTTTCTTGTAATGTGCATCAATGATTTAAGTTGATTTTGTGGAGAATTACTTTGGTTTTCCAATTCCTTCACTCTCAGTGATCATGGTTTCAGGAATTGGCATTTCAATGAGATATTTTCTTCTTCTAACTTCTTTTCATTGCGCGTTTTTCCTCCTAGGTCATTTTCACAATCCTGAACAATTGTAACTATGTTGTATAACGTCATTATATGTTTGGTCTTGAAGAACTGATTTTTTTTGCCATGGAGTTTTATCTGAATATTTTGCTGACTCGCTCTGTATTCAAATTGTAGATAAAAGAGTTTCATCCGCCATTCTGCTTGCTTGTGCTCTGGCGTCTCGATGCGGCATTCTCTTTATCTTAATTTTTCATACAGCATCTTTTCAATAACTTCTTTAATGCCATTGCCATCCTTTCCTTTCATTAAATTGAGGAACCACATCATCTATCATGCACGGACCTTGGATATTTCGCGTTCAGGCTTCTTTACTTTTTCTTGGCAAGTAGTTGGCAATTGAAGAATATGAATTTAATAATTTTGCCACATTTGCAGTACACACATATTCTGTTTATAAAATATAAAGTGACGAGGAAGCCCAATTGAAACCTTGCGACTTATTAAACATTGGGTTCCTCTTTAAATGTTACAGAATAATTCAGGCATGTTGATGTAATTTTCAAAATAGTGCCGCAATTCACGAAATTAAATGAAACTATTACATGACATGATACACCATATAGATTATTTTTAAATTGAAACAGACTAATTGCGGTCAGATAAATAACTTTAGATTAGTTGAATCAAAGAATATCCTGGAAAAACAAACCTCTAACCTATACGACCTCGGAAGCTTCAATGTAAATTCCGGTCGTCCAAGTGGATCATGAAATCTGCCATTGATTTAACTACCTATAATATTTGTGTTGTTTAGATATAAAAATATATCCTTTATTAAAATACTAACCGCGCGCTTTTTCGTTACATTCCATGTGTTCTCTACTCTCAATGCCTGGTGACTAGCTGTCACTCAAATCTAAATATAACTATAACATCATCACTACCTACCCCACCCAAGTATACTCTTAACAATGGCTTTTCGAGTAGTAAGGAAATATATATTTTAAAACAATGTGCACTCCTCGCCTGCCCATCAAACCAGCCAATAATATCATTCTACTTTTCGGAGATATTTTCCACACAATTTCCCACTAAGTCAATATTCATCTCCAACAGAAGAGTGGCTCAACCATTCGGAGATATTTTCCACACAATTTCCACTAAGTCAATATTCATCTCCAACAGAAGAGTGGCTCAACCATCTGAACCTCGTTCGCCGGGTGACGAGGAGATAAATCTGGAAACATTCCACATTGATGACCTAATGGAGACAATTACTCTAACATCACCGGACTCGTATTCAAACGATAATTTTCAAGATCAAACAATAGGAAGATACTTTAGAAGCGGGCACGCAATCCACTTAATCTAGTAAATATCTCGCGCACCAGAGAAAGTGGCTAAATATCAATATGTTCCGAAAATAATGTTGTCAAACGAAGGTTGATGAAGTTCAAGAATTTATCATTCGTAACAAAATTTGCAAACAATAAGCATAATGCTTCGTTTGGACAACAACGTCGTCTACACAATGGAATTCGCCAACGTATTTTATTTATTTATTTCACCCAATACAGGTGGGGCGTACCCACAGAGCCGAAGCTCCAATAACGAGTTCCCCTATAGGTACAAAATACATAAAAATAGCATATATACAAAGAGTTACACTAAATAGTACATCACAACAAAAAGTGAACAAATATAAAAAAGGTCAATGAATAACCTAACAATATAAGAAAGTGCACTAGCAGCACAAAGTGTTACTGAGTGTGAGTCAAAGAACGAGCTTGATGACATTTAATACATACAAAGAACTCAGACCTATCTTTTAATGAAGTCATAAAAGTGACATCATCCTGGTCACCTTGATAACATGCACTCTCTCTATGTAATATGGACAATTCACTTCGGTGTCCGACGTAGGAACTTACAAAAATATTAACAACAAAACAGACTTAACAAAACAAGTTAACAGACTTACAAAAATATTTCGTTTCACTTCAGCCTTTTCTTATTACCCCGTGTTCAGAAGATGGTTATCACGTCAATGAAATACCTATAAAATATAGATGCATCTTGGTAAATTTATCAGAATATACTTTAAAAATTGATATGATATGAGGGCAATATTAAATTATTCATAATTTAGGTATCTGGTATCTGGATCATCTATTCAAGCGAATGTTTATTTACCACATGGACGTTTTTCGCAAGTTTTCGTTGTATTAATAACATCACTCCAGTTGCTAAACAATGACGATTCATTCAATTTTAGAGCATTACTCGGAATTTAATGATATTCGGTTCAAGGTCCTCAATTTGTCCGAAGATCGTCTTCCATTTACTGTTCCAAGACTTCGATGATGCCATAGTAAAGAACAAGACATCAATTTGTCCGAAGTTAGTCTTCCATTTACTCTTCCAAGACTTCGATGATGCCATAGTAAAGAACAAGACATCAATTTGTCGAAGTTGTCTTCCATTTACTGTTCCAAGACTTCGATGATGCCATAGTAAAGAACAAGAGATCAATTTGTCCGAAGTTCGTCTTCCATTTACTGTTCCAAGACTTCGATGATGCCATAGTAAAGAACAAGACATCAATTTGTCCGAAGTTCGTCTTCCATTTACTGTTCCAAGACTTCGATGATGCCATAGTAAAGAACAAGAGATCAATTTGTCCGAAGTTTGTCTTCCATTTACTGTTCCAAGACTTCGATGATGCCATAGTAAAGAACAAGAGATCAATTTGTCCGAAGTTTGTCTTCCATTTACTGTGCCAAGACTTCGATGATGCCATAGTAAAGAACAAGATCAATTTGTCCGAAGTTCGTCTTCCATTTACTGTTCCAAGACTTCGATGATGCCATAGTAAAGAACAAGACATCAATTTGTCCGAAGTTCGTCTTCCATTTACTGTTCCAAGACTTCGATGATGCCATAGTAAAGAACAAGAGATCAATTTGTCCGAAGTTCGTCTTCCATTTACTGTTCCAAGACTTCGATGATGCCATAGTAAAGAACAAGAGATCAATTTGTCCGAAGTTTGTCTTCCATTTACTGTTCCAAGACTTCGATGATGCCATAGTAAAGAACAAGACATCAATTTGTCCGAAGTTCGTCTTCCATTTACTGTTCCAAGACTTCGATGATGCCATAGTAAAGAACAAGACATCAATTTGTCCGAAGTTCGTCTTCCATTTACTGTTCCAAGACTTCGATGATGCCATAGTAAAGAACAAGACATCAATTTGTCCGAAGTTCGTCTTCCATTTACTGTGCCAAGACTTCGATGATGCCATAGTAAAGAACAAGAGATCAATTTGTCCGAAGTTCGTCTTCCATTTACTGTTCCAAGACTTCGATGATGCCATAGTAAAGAACAAGAGATCAATTTGTCCGAAGTTCGTCTTCCATTTACTGTTCCAAGACTTCGATGATGCCATAGTAAAGAACAAGAGATCAATTTGTCCGAAGTTCGTCTTCCATTTACTGTTCCAAGACTTCGATGATGCCATAGTAAAGAACAAGAGATCAATTTGTCCGAAGTTCGTCTTCCATTTACTGTTCCAAGACTTCGATGATGCCATAGTAAAGAACAAGAGATCAATTTGTCCGAAGTTTGTCTTCCATTTACTGTTCCAAGACTTCGATGATGCCATAGTAAAGAACAAGACATCAATTTGTCCGAAGTTCGTCTTCCATTTACTGTTCCAAGACTTCGTGATGCCATACTAAAGAACAAGACATCAATTTGTCCGAAGTTCGTCTTCCATTTACTGTTCCAAGACTTCGATGATGCCATAGTAAAGAACAAGAGATCAATTTGTCCGAAGTTTGTCTTCCATTTACTGTTCCAAGACTTCGATGATGCCGTAGTAAAGAACAAGAGATCAATTTGTCCGAAGTTTGTCTTCCATTTACTGTGCCAAGACGTCGATGATGCCATAGTAAAGAACAAGAGATCAATTTGTCCGAAGTTCGTCTTCCATTTACTGTTCCAAGACTTCGATGATGCCATAGTAAAGAACAAGACATCAATTTGTCCGAAGTTCGTCTTCCATTTACTGTTCCAAGACTTCGATGATGCCATAGTAAAGAACAAGAGATCAATTTGTCCAAAGTTCGTCTTCCATTTACTGTTCCAAGACTTCGATGATGCCATAGTAAAGAACAAGAGATCAATTTGAACGAAGTTCGTCTTCCATTTACTGTTCCAAGACTTCGATGATGCCATAGTAAAGAACAAGAGATCAATTTGTCCGAAGTTCGTCTTCCATTTACTGTTCCAAGACTTCGTTGATGCCATAGTAAAGAACAAGACATCAATTTGTCCGAAGTTCGTCTTCCATTTACTGTTCCAAGACTTCGATGATGCCATAGTAAAGAACAAGAGATCAATTTGTCCGAAGTTCGTCTTCCATTTACTGTTCCAAGACTTCGATGATGCCATAGTAAAGAACAAGACATCAATTTGTCCGAAGTTCGTCTTCCATTTACTGTTCCAAGACTTCGATGATGCCATAGTAAAGAACAAGAGATCAATTTGTCCGAAGTTCGTCTTCCATTTACTGTTCCAAGACTTCGATGATGCCATAGTAAAGAACAAGACATCAATTTGTCCGAAGTTCGTCTTCCATTTACTGTTCCAAGACTTCGATGATGCCATAGTAAAGAACAAGACATCAATTTGTCCGAAGTTCGTCTTCCATTTACTGTTCCAAGACTTCGATGATGCCATAGTAAAGAACAAGAGATCAATTTGTCCGAAGTTCGTCTTCCATTTACTGTTCCAAGACTTCGATGATGCCATAGTAAACAATAGCCTGAAGCATGACATAAGGCATAAATATCCTGGGAAAATATCGCATTGATTGAACTACCTATAATATTTGTATTGTTTAGATATAAAAATATATCGCTTTATTAAAATACGTTACGTTCGTTACGTTCTATGTGTTCTCTTACTCTAAAGTCGTGGTGACTAGCTGTCACTCAAATCTATTAATAACTATAATGTCATCAGTTCACTACTTAACCCACCTAAGCATACTGTTAACAATGGCACTGCCAGTAGTAAAGGAAAATATAATTTTTAAAACAATGTGCACTCCTCGTCTGCCCACTCAAACCGAAGCCAAATATAACATTCTTCTTTTCGGGGATATTTCCCACACAATTTCCCACTAAGTCAATATTCATCTCCAACAGAAGAGTGGCTCAAACATCTGAACCTCGTTCACAGGGTGACGAGGAGATGAGAACTGGAAACATTCCACATTGATGAGCTGATGGAGACAAACTGGTTGAAAGAATCAGTTGCTGATAGTGTTGTCAACATTATTAATAGTTTTTGGCAGTTTACCTTGCTGGG